>VDFB02000015.1:287317060-287362865 GCA_007258455.2 Sequoia sempervirens
CTCCCACTCTCTTCCACTCTCCAACTCTCTCCCACTCTCTCCCACTCTCCAACTCTCTCCTACCCTCTCCCACCCTCTCTCCCACTCTCTCCCACCCTCTCCTTCTCCCCCACTCTCCCTCTCTCCCTAAACCCTAAACAATGTATTTAAAAGGGAGATGGAGTCTTCAAAGGGATACGATGTATTGAATATATTATATAATATATTTAATATATATACAATATATCTAGAATATAAATAATATATATTATAGTATATATTATATATAATATATACTATAATATATTTTAAACATAATATATACTATAATATATTTAATATATAATATATAGTATATTTATATGTAATAAATTTATAATTAAAAAAATGGATATCCATTATTAACTCCTTTGGATATTGATGCCCTGTGAAGAATCAATATGGTGTTGCATAATAGATATCCAATATTAATGGATATCCATTTTTAGCAGATATCTGTTTTGTTCTCTCGTTTTCAAATGGAGACAATAAATTTATGATATGATAAACGGATATCCATTAATAATAGATGTAGACACATAAAAAATTTCTAAGCCTGCGAGTGTCATTTTTCTTCATCCCCATTCTTCGATAATTGAATAATTTTAGTTATTCAATTAAGTTTGACCACATTCCTCTATCAATTAAATAATTTTTAATTATTAAATTAATTCACCTTCTCATCTTTATTCTATCTTGATCAATTAAAATTATTTAATTGCGTTGCTAATATATCCCTTTCTTCAATAATTAAATAAATCATTTTTAATTTAATTATTTATCTTTCATCTATAGTTAGATAATAATAATAATTATTATTTGACCTTTTATTCTTCTATAATTAAATAATTGTCGAAATTATTTAATTGTGTTTCATTGCTCTCTTTTGGATAAATAATTCAAATTAATTATCCATGTCTAATTTCCACCTCCCCATTTAATTAAATTGATTAATTTAATTAAATGCTCCTTTTGTCATTTTATCTAAATAAATAATTTGGATAAATTATTTATTTGCCACTTGTCCATTTCCTCCACTCTCTCCATTTTTAAATAAATAATTTAAAATAAATTATTTATGCACCTCCACTTGGTCAAAGATACCCTGCCATTATTTCATGTCATAGTCTGCATGTCTGTCATAGCCTGTATGTCTTGCATGTCTGTCATAGCCGTCGGCATCATAGTTTTTGCCATGCATGGAATATTCTTGGTGCATCAATTTTGGACCATCAATTCAACCTTCAATCTCATCCGTCCATTTGAAATTTCCTTTTCTTATAAAATGGAAATTTTGAATTCATTTGGTCTTCTTCCTCTTCTCTCTCTCAAGCATTCATGTGAACTTTCTGGCTTTCTTGTTTTCATCCATTTTTACACATACTTAGAGCTTCTCTTAGTCATTTAGAGTCATTTTGCATAGAAAAATCCTTCAACACTTGTGTAGGACATGGCATAATCTTAAAGTTGCTCGAAGAATCTGAGGGCACTCTTCAACTTGCAACAAGCTAGAAGGTGTAATGGAGGTTAGCCATGGAGATTGAAGATTTGGGTAACTTTGCTTCATTTATTTTTATGTTTTCTCCTTTGCTCTCCATTATCTCTTTGGATTTTTTAGATTTAGCAATTCTAACCTAATCAAACATAAATTTTTAGAGATACATTTGGTGAATCCAACATTTGTTTTCTTGCAGAAAAATTGGTTTGTTTTCTTGTTTGTTTTTGCTGTTTTGTAGGTTACAGCCAATAATTCATATGAAATCCCGTCATCTTCTTTTGAGCACAAAAAAATTGGTGCATAAAATATTTTAAAATGATTATTTGGGTTTTGTAGGTCTCGTTCTCAGCTTTCCAGAACTTTAAATAGTTTAAAATTTTGTTAATATTTGAGAAAGTTATGGCCGTTTTAGTGATCACAACTTTTTAAAATTTAATTATTAAGACCCAAATTTTCTTTTGTTTATAGCGCTTTTGTCTTGTAGAATTTTGCAGAACTTTTTCTAGATTTTGAAGCTCTATGTATTAGCTTTCCATAGATATCTACGATTTAAAATTTTGTTTAGTTTTGAGAAAGTTATCGCTATTTTAGTTTGTTGTTTTCATTCAAGTTTTTTTTTGGTTTACTAATCTTTTGTTTGTAGCGTGTGGCTTTGGAATGGGGCTCCCAAAAACTGCTTCTTTGGAGCAACAAAAAAATTGAACTCTTAGTTTTTAGTTTGCTTTGATTTCCTTTTCTTAGTTTAGTTTAGTCTTTTTATTTTCTAGTTTAATTATTTACTGACTTTTAGTTTGGTTTTTAATCTCTTGTTTTAACTTAGTTTTTTGTAGCTTTCTCATTGGTCTAAGAAATTTATGAAACTACTAATTTGTGGTTTGGTAGCTCCGTTAGTCGAAGACTCATTTCTCAAACAATGTGTTTGTGATTTCTAGTTTAGAAAAAACTTCCATTGGTGCATTAAAATTAACTTCTTCCTGTAGGTGTTTGATTGTGCTTGATGTGGTAGGTGCTTATGCTCTCACCCTATGCAAACTTGGTGATCAGAAAGCTAGACCCACTTTATTTTTGTAACCTTTACGATTTAGTAATCGAAGTATCCTCTCCCCTTGCGCTTTCAGGAAATCCTGGGTGTAAAAGAAACCATTACTAACTCTAGAACGTGGGCCTATTCTAGTGGGAAAAAGTACTCACCCTAGGACGACTCAGACTGGTAGCATCCTGAACTCGAGGGACTTCCAGCCAGTATATAAAAGTGGATTCTTGGAGAAAGCCCAAGAAACACGTGTATGGTTTCGACGAGATGGATTCAAAAGGGGACTCTCACCACATGGATCATGCCCTACGAACAGAATGCCCTTACTAGACACCTATTGTTTTATAAGCCAACCATTTTCAGCCATTGCTTGGTATAGTGCAGGGTACAGTATCATGCCCGAAGATACTCACTACTGACTCCCTTGAGTAGAAATAGCAGTTCTTGGGAAGTGACTACCCAAGAATTCAAAGTTGGTGTGCTCGAATGACGTTAATGAGCCGTGGAGGGGAGCTAGTGCCACCAAACTTCTAAGCTATCTGCTCTCGAGAAGGAAAGGTGTTTAGCACCAATCCGGGGTATATCGGTGGGCTATATCAAGTATACAAACCCTTGGCCTATTGGCCTATTAGGATTGTGCTTGTCTTATGTGCGTTTGCATACACCAAAACATCTTGCTTATCAAGTTCTTTTTGGATTTTCAAACAATATACACAACATTCACAAATCTAAACACAAATAATCAACCTTAGACAACTCAAAATTTTCAACAAAACATCAAAAAAAAGTCTCAGCTTGCTGTCAAACATTTTTTTCTAAGAGGACTCTATCAAAAACCAACTTTAAATTGTTCAAAATCTTTATCATTCAACCATTAGTTTGCATTTTTTACCCTAGGATTAAACTTTCAAATTTTTTATTTCATCCATTAGGTTTCATAATCATCATTTTTAACATTAGCTTGACCATAGCTTTTCATTTTTGCATACTTTGGATTAGGTTAACCTCATCACAATTTGCAAAATAGTTGCTTTCAAAAATAGGTTATCTTGGACTTCGTCATTCATTCCTATTTTCAACATTGTCCCTTTTGTAAGAATTTCTAATTCAACAGTCTAGTTAGGAAACCTCACTAGTCATCTTGAACTTGTCACTTATCATTTTCAACAAATCCTTTGGTAACCAAAAAAAAAAAAAAAGACCAAGCTTAGAGTGTTTAGGTATCCTTTTCTCCAAATTGCATTCTAGTTTATATCTTGCATACTTTATTCCTAAAAAAATACAAAAACATTATTCATCCCAGTTGTTATTTTGAACCTATACTTTGTATTATTTGCATCTTTAGTCGACATAATTATCTTAGTCCTTATTTTGCAACCTTGCCATCATTGTCATCCTAGTCATAATTGTCACTTTCTCTTTTCGACATTTCACACTTCCTTAGGTACACATTTTTATCTTGTTGCATTGCCATCCTTTATCACACAAGAAGACAAAAACATAGACTAGTGTCATTCTTGCATTGTCATCATCTTCATTTGAACAATCTCTTTGATGGTGGAAACAAGACTTCTAAGAAAGAAAAGACAAATGGTAGACTTTGGACAAGACTTTGACAACAACAGCAACACCAATACCAATCCCAACATTGACAATAACACTTATGACACAAACCAACACTAGAATTTTTCTGACCCATTTCACAACATGAACACACAATCTTTCATGAGCATTCCATCTTCATCACAAAACCTTTTTGAACCATTCATACAAAGAGACAAAAATGGACAAGTCTATGCTAAAGAATTGGAAGCTGAAGTGCAAAATCCTGGTGTAGCTTCCTTTGTGGAAAACTTAATCCTACATGACCGTCAAAGGTATCTAGCCATGCTCTTGGACCAAGGGGTTAAACTATCACATGGCTTTGACTTTAATACTTTGAGACCAACATCACCTACGTACCCTTCCTACCAACAACCCATTAGCCCAAGTCCTCCATTCATCAACCCTCACTATCAAGAATCACTTAACGAAAATCCTATCATTAATTTCCAACACATATATCTAGCTATTACCCTTATCCTAACCTTGACAAGGGAAACCAACTGTCCACTAGTCCATTACGAGTCTCCATGTCATATTGTAGTCCTTCACCTATCAATCCCGTCCAAGTCTACATGCCTTATCAACCATCTACCAACTCATGTCAAGTCTCCACATCATACCTTATTAATACAGTCCAAGTCTCCATGTCCTATCCTAGTCCTTCATCCATTAATCCTTTTCAAGTCACTCCCTCACAAGCCACATTTACTCATGAAAATTCTATCATTGTCCAAAATCAAATCCCATTGTCTAAACTTGAGGATACATGTCAAAATGAAAGCCCAAAGCATGACATTATAACGTCACCTTCATGTCAGGATCAAAGTAGTCCATCCCATGATCCTATCTCAAAGTCCATTCAAGAAGTCCTTCAAAATAATCATGACATCCAAAACACACCTATCCTTAAAAAAAAATCTATTTCTGATTGTATCATCCATGACAACCCCATCTTTGACCAAGACCCTACCATTGACCAAGAAGTCCAAATCCATGACAACCCCATCTTTGACCAAGACCCTACTATTAACCAAGAAATCCAAAATGACCCACTCCTTGACCTTTACGCCATTTATGATCAAACACTTGACGACCCTATTTAGGACCCGACTATCAACACTTTCCAAGATGAGACACTTGCCTCCATGACACACATAGACGATATTCCTCAAGAACAAGAGTCTTCTATGGATATATTTGCAAATGATCAAGCTATAGTTGAATTTGGTAGACTCTATGACAATGACCATAAAGACGGTTTTGACATCAACTTAGAAGCACCAATCGAATCAGCTGAACCTGACATGTCACAAGATTAGACCAAAGATATTAGTAAAAAATATATCCAACATGACAATGAAGCTAAGACACTTTATCAACTAGGGTCATCTATCTTTGTCAGAGCAGGCTTTCTTGTAGACAAAAATATTCCAAGTGATAGTGTCCACATACATCATCATGGGTTAGCATCTTGCTTTCAAAACAATAAATACCCCATCGCAAATAGAATCTATTAGAGCATGCATTATCAAGGCAAAGGAATAGGCATACACGAGTAAGGCATTCAACAACCAATACAACTTTAGAAAAATTACAGACATCAAGGTCTTGGCTATTCTTCAGTTAGTAGATCAAATGATGTTAGTGGAACCTCCTTGATACTAGGGGAAACCTTGTCAAATACAAACATCAAAATAGAGTCCATGAGAAATCCTTGTCATAAGATTGCTACCAACACCTCATCCACCCACACCATAAACCATCATTCTCAACATCTTAAACCCTCCCTTTGGAACCAACAAAAACAAAATTCTTACAAAGTCAAAAATCAAATGTCAAAGGCCATCGAATCAGACAAAAAGACAAGTGGACAAATGAAATTAAAATGGATCCCAAATAAAAGTGGATCAAGCAAAGAAAATATGTCAAAAGAAAAAGTTAATCAAAATGTGGAGCCACAAGACAAGAGGACTCCCATATATAACACATATCCACCTCCTTCAAAATGGTCATCAAGCAAGGCATCTAAAGGTGTTGGTTCCAAATGCCATCCCTCCAAAATCCGTCATCCATCATACCAAGTTTGGAAAATAAAAAGTGATTCATCCAAACTTCCAAACAACCTTTCCATGTCTACCATCTTCCATCATAATCCTACATCTCGCCTAAAGTCCAAAAATCCCATGTCACAAATCCATCGCATCATGGCAGCAACTCTTTATCACAAGGACTCTCATGGCACTTTATCGTGATGTGCGTATTTTGATAAGGCCAATTCTAGTATTAGAAAGGACCATGATGACATCAATCAATTGTATGCAAGTGCTATGATCCTGACAAGGCAAATACTTCAGAAAGGACATTATTGGCATATCATGGCACCAGTCTCTACATCAGCACCGTCAGTGGATTCAAAACAGTCAGTGGTCATCTAAAGCATCCAGGCTATCCACAAAAATAGAACTAAAAAAAAATTGAAAAATGTAAAACATTGTCACCCTGATGAAAACCTAGAAAACAGGCATCTTGGTGACACCAAAAAAATTAAACAGAAAGGTCAAGAAAATATTAAAGAGAAAAATTTCATCCAATAGTGAAAACCTGGCAAACAAGCGCTTTGGATAAGTACCATGATGAAAACCTAGAAAATAGGCATCATGTGTAAAATAAATCATCTATGTGGACTTTTACACTTGGGGGCAAGTCGTCTCAATTCCCATGCTTTCATCTTAACATTGACATTCGACCATTTGATCCATGTCATTCCCACCTACCTTGGTCTTGACATAAAACTAGCACACATAAATCATGCTTTGGGAAAATTCTTGACATGTGTATCCTTCGCTCATATACGATTCATGAAATGTCATGTTATTACTTTCATAACCTCATTATCCTTATGTGACATAGTCCTTGAAAATCATATGACAATTCCTTTAGTCTCATGTCTCTTGTCCTTTACCAAGGCCACCTCTCATCCTTTCATGTTTGTCACCTATCTTGGCTTTCCCTTGTCAAATGGTTTAAGGATACTCCATCATCTCATCTAGTCCTAACCAAGTCATTCGAAATGCAATGAGCACATCATCCAACACATTACTTGCCTTTGTTCCTGGCTCGGCTGTAGACCTCGATACTTTTGTCACATTATCATTGTCTTCACGTTGTTTTGGGATGCGTCCTTCCCACATCAAACAACGTTGTCATCACCTGTCAATTGGTATTTAGCTTGACTGGGGGCACAATCATGTTTGTCCTTGGATTCTCATGTGTAGGCATCAGTCACATGCATTTGTAGTGATCCTCTTAAACCATTCAAAAAGAAAAAAATCATAAAATGTCCTAAAAAAGACCTAAAAATAAGAAAATGTCCTAAAAAAAGACCTAAAAATCAGAAAATGTCCTAAAAAAGACCTAAAAATTGAAAAATGTTCTGAAAAAGACCTACAAATCAGAAAATGTCCTGAAAAAAGACCTAAAAATCATAAAATGTCCTGAAAAAGATCCAAAAATAAAAAAAATTCCTAAAAAAGACCTAAAAATCATAAAATGTCCTAAAAAAAGATCTAAAAATCACAAAATGTCCTTAAAAAAGACCTAAAAACCGAAAAACGTCCTGAAGAAAACACAAAAATTCCAAAAAAATGGAGTCATGTCAGTCAACAGTCACATCCATTCAAGTCTTGATTAGTCTTTGTCATTGTCGAACTATGAGGTCTCTGAGTTTATGACGTAGGAAAGGCCATCTGTCGATGAGCCCCCAAGGCCACACTAGGTCAATCCATTAGGGTTCATTACACAATTTTCTCACACACATGAAATAGTCTTTAAATTTGAACAAATGATCTACCCAAGTGAACTTCGACAATCTGTCAACGAAACATAACAATCATCTTGGCATATCAAAATTGGTCAAACTCAGTCAAACTTAATCAAACCATTCAAATATTGCTTACTCTTCAAATGTGTACTTCTGAAGGGTAGCTCATCATTTAATCATGCCCTAGGATGTGTCCTTCTTAGGCATCATCATAGTCATCTGGCATTTTTAGGATTCTCACAACATTCGAGAGATGTTCCTCTTGACATCGACATTATTTAGGATGTGTCCTTCCTGAATTCGACATTTTGGCAGTGACATTATTCAAGATGTGTCCTTCCTGAATCCGACATCTTCACATTGACCTTGTTCGGGATGTGTCCTTTCCGAATCTTGATATCAACTTGGCATCGACATTATTTAGGATGTGTCCTTCCTGAATCTGACATTGTGACATCAACATCATTTGGGATGTGTCCTTTCCAAACTTGACATCAATTCGACATCTCAACATTGACATTGTTCAGGATGTGTCCTTCCTGAACTTGTCATCAATTTGACATCTTGACATCGACCTCGTTCGAGATGTGTCCTTCCCGAATTTGGTATCACTCTGGCATCAACGTCATTCAGAATGTGTCCTTTCTGAGTCTGACATCCCGACATCATTTAGGATGTGTCCTTCCTAAACTTGACACTAATCTGTCATCTTTACATTTTCAACTCTGGCACTTTGACACCAAGACATTCAACATTTTGGATAAACTTGACATTTTGACATCCAGACACTTCGCAGGCACTTGGCATTTAATTTTATAGTGTTTGTTGTGTATTTTTGACATTCATGTAACTAGTTCCTCGAGGATGTCCTAACAATCGGATTTAGAGGAGCAATGAAGTTTCATGATTTGTCTTGCCTGTTTTCACTGCCTATGGTTGATTATGACAAAAAGACTGGGGCAAATACGCCTTTTAGTATGAGTCATGATCATCCTTGTCTATGACTACTTATGTCAAGTGATAGTATGACCTTGCGCACCTTGATTTACGTCATATCATGGTGTTTGTTGGCCATCACGATAATCTGCCCAATGATGATTAAGAGCAACAATTAGTAGTCCTATGACAATGTGTTGAAGGATTTTTTTCGTCTTACTAACATGCATCTCCTTCTGCCTTGTCATCTTCTCTCACGATAATATCATATAGGCATGGCATCCATATCTTTTTCACTAACATTTCTTTGTCTCTTCATATTCTAGTCTTCTCATCAATTTCGAGAGCACACTCGTGTTCTTGGAACCCATCTGTCCTCTTGAGGGGGCATACCGCTACCCTCCTCGTCATTCTTCCTCATTTTATTTTGCACTGGGGCATGACTCTGACTTATTTTTTTTTGTCATAATGCAACAGGCTGCATTATGACAAAGAGGGGCAAAATGTAGACACAAAAAATGTCCTAAGCCCTGTGAGTGTCATTTTTCTTCATCCTCGTTCTTGATAATTGAATAATTTTAATTATTTGATTAATATTCCTCTATTAATTAAATAATTTTTAATTATTTAATTAATTCACCTTCTCATCTTTATTCTATCTTAATCAATTAAAATTATTTAATTGCTAACTAATATATCCCTTTCTTCAATAATTAAATAAATCATTTATTTAATTATTTATCTTTCATCTATATAGTCGATAATAATAATAATCATTATTTGACCTTTTATTCTTCTATAATTAAATAATTGTCAAAATTATTTAATTGTGTTTCATTCCTCTCTTTTGGATAAATAATTCAAATTAATTATCCATGTCTAATTTCCACCTCCCTGTTTAATTAAATTGATTAATTTAATTAAATGCTCCTTTTGTCATTTTATCTAAATAAATAATTTAGATAAATTATTTATTTGCCACTTGTCCATTTCCTCCACTCTCTCCATTTTTGAATAAATAATTTAAAATAAATTATTTATGCACCTCCACGTGGTCAAAGATACCTTGTCATTATTTCATGTAATAGTCTGCATGTCTATCATAGCTTGCATGTCTGTCATGTAGCCGTCGGCGTCATAGTTTTTTCCATGCATGGCATATTCTTGGTGCATCAATTCTGGACCGTCAATTCGACCTTCAATCTCATCCGTCCATTCGAAATTTCCTTTTCTTATAAAATGGCAATTTCGAATTCATTTGGTCTTCTTCCTCTTCTCTCTCTCAAGCATTCATGTGAACTTTCTGGCTTTCTTGTTTTCATCCATTTTTACACATACTTAGAGCTTCTCTTAGTCATTTAGAGTCATTTTGCATAGAAAAATCCTTCAACACTTGTGTAGGACATGGCATAATCTTAAAGTTGCTCGAAGAATCTGAGGGCACTCTTCAACTTGCAGCAAGCTAGAAGGTGTAATGGAGGTCAGCCATGGAGATTGAAGATTTGGGTAACTTTGCTTCATTTATTTTCATGTTTTCTCCTTTTCTCTCCATTATCTCCTTGGATTTTTTAGATTTAGCAATTCTAACCTAATCAAACATAAATTTCCATATATACAACAGATATCCGTTAGTAACAGATATCCATTATTAATGGATATCCGTTTTTTATCCAATTAATTGAATCCACATGGGAATATAATATACTTCCACAAAACATATATCTATTTCTTTGAGGACTTTATAACACGAATTCTTCCTCATTTTCACGAACAGTCCTCATTTTAGCGACGCAGCAGTCGAGCAGCGACCTCCAACGATCTCTAGGTATGTTTTTTTTGCATTTTTTCAATTTTTTTCCTAATTAGTGATAAAATTTTAAGATTTTTTTTGCATTCTTTATAGATTTTTTTGAATTTTTTCATTTCTATTTAAAGTTAAAAAAAAATTGAAACCCTAGTTAGTGAAAAACAAAAAAAAAACATGAAACAAAAAAATGGAACCTTTAAATTACTAGAAAAAAAACATAAAATTAAATCTAGCATACTAAACAAACATAAAATAGAACTTTCATTACCTCCTTTCTCCATTTTTAAAAATTGTTTTACATTCTTGTCTATTTTTCATTATTCTTTCACTTATTTTCATGTTTCTTAAATTCTTGCTTTGTTTCTTATTTTTAAATTAGTGTTTCTTTGCTAAACAATTTATTTTTTATTAATTTTTTAATTATTTTGACTCTCCTCAGCTCTAAAAATAGAAAGGATCCTTGTTGGAAGTGCTCTAAATTTCAAATTCTTGGTGAATCTGGATCCATTGTTAGTACTGACCAGACAAAAATTGTCCTTACAACCATAGGGAAATGGGTGAAGTGAATGGGTAATAATAGATGTGCTATGCAGGAGGCTATTATATTGAATCATATACAAATGATAGCCTCCCACACAACCCATCGATTATTACCCATTAACTTCTCCCATTTCCCTATGGCTGCAGGAACAAGTTTTGTTTAACCATTACTAACTATGTATATAGATTCACTTAGTATTGACAATTTGGAGCGTAACACTTCCACCTTTGTTGAATCAATTTGGAGCTTTGCACTTCCATCTTTGTTGAATCAATTTGGAGCTTAACACTTCCACATTGCAGCGAGGTAAAAAATTAATGTATTTTTCAGTGATATTCCACATCACTTTAACAATTATTTGTTTTCTATTTACACGCCTTAGACATAAATGAGCTTTACACATTTTTTCATTTCTATTCAATTAAGTCATTTATATTGAATGGTTTAAGGGGTTTTTAAACATTTATCTTACATTTTTCAATTACAAATTTAATGCAGGTTGAACACTTATATCTAAATCATGGATCCATGCCTTCCAAATCCAACCACTCCATCTCCACCCACTCCACCTCGAAACCCCCCACCTCTACCACCTGCACCCGATGGTGCTCACTTTTGAGAACAATTTGATGTGAATGTTAGAACCATTTAGGATCAAGTTAACGCTATTCAAAATGAAGAATGTGTTCACCCATTATTGAGGTGTTTTGCATCAAAAATGCAAAATGTTGTTGATGCGTGTAGGTCAATGGAAGTGGACTTAGACGGGCATCAACAATGGCTGTAGGAAAGGAGTCAGTCTCAATCTAAAGAGGAAAACACAAAGAAATGAATAGATGCAACTAAGAGGCACAAAGCTTTATTAAGACAATGATCTTATATTTATAAAAAAATTGATCTTGGATGGATATTTTATAAAGAATTTGGTTGGATGGATATTTTTATTGTTGAATTTATGAATATTCAATAGTATAATGATGAGACAAAATTTTTGTAATAAATATTAAATAATCTATTAATTTAGTGTTTGTTAATGTATATAGTGTGTATATATAGTGTTTATTCATGCATCATGGTTGACTGATGGCTTATTTGTTGATCATAATCATTGTATAGATTTCACATGAACAATCTAATTAACATGTATCTTGATTTATTCTAAGGATTTTGTTTGAAAGTTGCATAATGTTCTTGTTTATGTACCATGATTGGAAGATAGTGATTCTTATTCATGATGATTTTATGGTCTTTTACATGAATGATCTAATGAAATTTTATTAAACTTGAAGGTTTAATTAGCATGAATGTTGAATTGAGTTGTAATGGTTTTGTTTGATGGTTGTATCACTTCTTATTCTAGAGCCCGTCCCAACACGGGAAAATACTCTTCCTCTCAACTCTCTCTCTCTCTCCCTCTCTCCCCCTCTCCCTCTCTCTCCCTCTCTTTTTCCCTCTCTCTGTTTCAACTCTCTGTCTATCTCTCCCTCTCACTCGTAGGTTCCTCCCACCCCCCTCTCTCTCTCAAGTCTCTCAAAGCTTCCTCTCTCCCTCCCTTTCTCCCTCTCAAGTCTCTAGCTCTCCCTAGATCAACTCTCTCTCTCTCTCCCTCTTTGCCTCCTGCTCTCCCTCTCAACTATCTCTCTCTCTCCCTCTCAGGACTCTCTCTCTCTCTCTCTCAGGCCCCCCTGTCTCTCTTAGGTCTCTCTCTTGGAATATCTCCCTCCCTTTCTCTCTCTCACTCTCTCTCCATCTCAAGACTATCTCTCTCCCTCTCTCCCTCCCTCTCTCCATCTCCCTATCAAGACTCTCTCCCTCTCTCCCTCTCAAGTATTTCTCTCTCGCACTCTCTCTCTCCCTCGCTCCCTCTCTCCCTCCAAACTATATATATATATATATCTCCTTCCCTCTATACCTCTCTCTCTCCCCCTCTCTCTTCCTCTTAGCTCTTTGTCCCCATCCCTCTCAGGTCTTTCACTCCCACTTCTAAGGTATTTCTCTCTCCCTCTCTCTCAAGTCCCTCCCACTCCCTTTCTCTCTCTTTCTTGTGAATTGGACACACATCAATAATTTTTTCATCGATGGTAAATTTTCCTTGGTCTTATTAATATTTAGCTACTTTTAATTTTTCTTCACAACTCATCTTGCTTGGAAAATTGATGGGAAATCTTGTCATTATTAATATTTAGCTACTTTAAAGTTTTTTGTAAGCATTTATAAGGCCATACGAGTTATATTTCAACTCTTTCCATTATTGCAAGTGATGAGAAATCTATCTAATAATAGTGTTACCTGATATAGGATATGATTGATGTGACAACCTTTTTCTAATTCTACTTAGAAAAGCCTGCCTCATTTTCAAAGGGAGACAATGTATTAAATATATAATATATATTAAATATATTATATATTATATTTCATATATATTATATAATATATAATATATAATATATTATACCTCCCTCTCTCCCCCCCCTCTCTCTCTCTCCCTCTCAACTCTCTCTCCCCATCCCTCTCAGGTCTTTCACTCCCACTTCTAAGGTCTTTCTCTCTCCCTCTCTCTCAAGTCCCCCCCATTCCCTCTCTCTCTCTCTCTCTCTCGTGAATTGGTCACACATCAATAAATATATAATATATACTATGTATTAAATATATTATATAATATATACTATGTATTAAATATATTATATAATATATATAATATATATTACATAATATTAATATAATATATAATATTTCATATATATACTATATGCTATATATAATAATTAATATGTATACTATATATAATATATAGTATACTATACAAAAAATATGTACTATATAGTATAATATAATAATATAATAATATAATATATATATTTATTTACATAATATTATATATTATAATAATATAATATAATGTAATATTATATTACATATTATATTTTATTTTTTTTAAAAAGAGGGGTAAAATTTTTATTGAAATCGAAAGATCAGTACATAAGAATAAGGGAGCCCATAAGCTCCCACAAATGAAAACCCAGAACAACAAGAGCATACAGAGCCACCAACCAGCCAGCCACCAGTAACTTATCCCTCCATATCATCAGCAATAACCTCCTCAAGATCAAGAACATACTCAGGAGATAATTGTCCCCACCCCTCAATCCTCCAATCATCCTCATGCTCTGAAGCCCACTTGGCCAAACAATCAGCTGCCCTATTCCATTCATGTGGGATGTGGACAAATGACACCACTTCCAAAGTAGAGCACCTCTGCAAAATCTGTCTAACCACTATAGCAATCTGCCAATCAACATTAGCAACCCTTTTCTCAAGCAGCGAATTAACAATAATCTGCGAATCAGATTCACAAATCACCTTTCGCCAACCCAAGGCGCACACACGTTCAATAGCCCAAAGAATTGCTAGCCCTTCCATAAGGTTGTTAGAATTCCACCCCTTATGGATGGAGAAAAGAAAAATGACAGAACCAGTACAGTCCCTACCAAGTCCACCAATACTAGCAGGCCCTGGGTTACCTCTAGAGGAACCATCAGTATTAATCTTCAGAAACTCCGTCGGAGGAGGCATCCATCTTCCAACCCTTTGAACCTTCTTTTTCACTCTCCTACCTCTTCTAACACAGACAGAGACATGATTCAACTCTTGTAACTCCAATCTATTCACAATCTCATCATCTCTTTTCTCCAACGGAAGAGTCACTTCACATTTGGCTTCCACAGTCTCTTGGAACATCCCAATAATTTTGTACCAAACCTGCTGAGCCATCAACTTTTCTTCGTGAAAAATCCTACGATTCCTTTCCAACCAAATTTGCCAAAGGATGAAAGTAGGACCAATGCTCCACAAAATCTGGAGAAAAGAGGCCTGGGAGGGGGGCCTTCCCAGATTACTCCAGAATTCAACAAGAGAAGAAGCATGAACACAAGGATGTTTCCAAACACCCCGCCACCAATGCCAGAGCAACATAGAATAGGAACACCAAAAAAATAAATGGGAAGAATCCTCCTCACTAAACCCACACAAAACACACATAGAGGGGCCTTGGAATCCACGCTTATGGAGATTCTCCCAAGTCAAACATCTATTCCAAGCAAGAGTCCAAACAAAACAATTACACTTAGGCCATGAAAACTTGTTCCACACCTGTTTCCAGCAAGGGACCTCCACCCCCCCAAACTTATGAGAAAGCAACTCCTGATAACCGCTAGCAACCGTAAAAACACCCTTAGGGTTCGGGCTCCAAGCAAGAATATCCTTATCCCTAAGGGAGTTGCATTGTCTGCTAGCCAAGATATTCTGAAGCACAATACCATCCTCCTCCAACCTGGGAACAGGCCACTCACCAGGATCCTTCCACCTAGCCACCTCCACCTGTCCACCAAAGTCAAACTTCTTAAAATCACTCACTCTAGACCAGCCAGTCTCCAGAAATCTCTGCGACAGATCCACCAAATTAGGGTACTGATGAAGAATGGGTGTGTAACCGTCCCAAGAATCAGACCAAAACATAGCCTTAGCCCCTTTATTACAAATCCAGAACATGCCCTCCTTGATTAATGCATCCCCTTTCTTAAGCATTCCCCAAATCACCGAGCCTTTCCCAATCAGAGGAAATCTGGGAAGCTCCTCCTTACAAATCCCAGGAAGATACTTGTGGGATAAGATCCTAGCCCAGCTATGATCCTGTTCCACACACCACCTCCAGTAGAGCTTTGCAGCCAAAGCTAACTCGGACCAAGTCGCCTTCCGTAAACCAAGACCCCCCACCTGCCTTGGGCTACAAACAACATCCCACTTAACCAAGCTCCATTTAGATGAGGACAAGCTACCTGCCCATAAGAATTGTCTAGCCAGAGAGTCCATCTCCTTCACAAACCCAGAAGGAGCAACCTATAACATGCACCTATAAAATAGGAAGAGCCTGCACAACAGACTTAAGCAAAAGAACCCATCCAGCAAACGACAACCATCGGTGAGTCCAATGACTAACCTTCACACGAAACTTGTCCAAGATATTCTGCCATGACTCCCTGGGAAGTCTACCAAAAGAGATAGGAATCCCCAGATAGGTTAAAGGGAGAGAATCAATCTGGAACCTCAAGATATGAGAAATCCTTTGCTGAATTGGTCGCAGAGTATTAAAAAAGAAAATGGAGGATTTGTCTTTATTAATCCTTTGACCAGCCCCAGCAAGATAGATATCCAAGGCCTTGCGAAGACACGAAGCTTCTCTGATCTTGGCTAGACCCATCAAAGCTGTATCATCCACAAATTGCAAGTGTGACTGAGGAGGCAAGTCATTTCCCCACTTCCACCCCTGAATCAAACCCAACTCCACATTACGCTTCACCAGCCTACCCAGACCTTCCGCCAGAAGAATAAATAAGTAGGGAGAGATAGGATCCCCTTGACGAAGACCCCTGGAAGCATTAAAAAGAGCAGTAGGCTCCCCATTAATCAACACTGAGAATGAAGTGGAAGTAACACAACTCATCACCACTGGATCCATTCCCCAGCAAATCCAAAAGCAGAAAGATTTTTTTGCAAAAAGGACCACCTCACTCTATCATAATCCTTCGCCATGTCAAGCTTGATGAACATAGCCTTTTCTTTCGAGGATGCCATCGAATGAATGGTTTCCATTGCAATGACCACCCCATCCAATATTTGGCGATCCTCCACAAAACCACTTTGTTCCTCAGAGATAAGACCACTGAGCCATTTCTTCAACCTTTCAGCAATTAGCTTGGAGATGATTTTATACACCACATTACAAAGAGAAATGGGATGAAATTGATTCAAACGATCCGCCCCTTCACATTTGGGAATGAGAGCAAGGAAGGTAGAGTTTAAAGCCTGAAGCATCTGCTTGTTTACCTGAGACTCACGCACCACCTCCAACAGGTCCAACTTAATGATGTCCCAAAATTCTTGATAAAATTCCACTGGAAACCCATCAGGACCTGGGGCTTTCCCTTTCTTCATTTGAAAAACAGTGGCCTCTAATTCCTCCATTAAGATATCTTGCAAAAGATACTCATTCATCTCCCTAGTGACCAAAGAGGGAATACAAGCCAGAACTTAGTTTTCTTCCTCCGAAACATCTTGAGAGTCCTCTCGAAATAAAGAAGCATAGAACTCAGAAGCTTCTCTAGAAATATCCTACAAGGAAGATAGTTGCTCACCCCTATCATTCACCAGAACAGGTATAGAATTACCATGCCTCCTAGCCTTCACCGAGTTGAAGAAAAATGCAGTGTTCTTATCCCCCTCCCGTAACCACTCCACTCTAGCCTTCTGCTTCCAAAAAATTTTCTCATGCAGCTCACACTCCTCCAAAGCTTTCCGGGCCCAGGCCTCTTCCCTGAGTAAGTCTTCAAAAAGACCACACTCCCTTATCTCCCGAGTGAGGACATCCAAGACAGCTTGAGCATCAGCCTTAGCATGAAAAATATTGCCAAAGTAACGCCTATTCCACCTTTTAAGTTGATATTTTACATACTGTAGCCGCTTCGAAAAGGAATACATGGCAGTGCCAAAAGCAGGTCTTCCCCTCTACCACCAATCAACCATATGCACCTACAAAGAAGAATATCTTAACCACATAAGTTGAAACTTGAAAGTAGGGGACCGAGCCACCCGAGCAGAAGAAGCAGAAAACTTAATAGGCCAATGGTCCGAACCCCTCCAGTCAAGAATCTCAGAGTCAGAAGACAGCCCTCCATGAACCCAGAAACAAGACACCAAGAATCGATCAAGTCTCTCCGCAATACAATTCTCCCCCAATCTCCTATTGTTCTAAGTAAACTTCACATTTCGAGGCTTAATGTCAACTAGGTTCAAAGCAGAGATGCTATCATGAAAAAGGAAAGCAGAAGGTTCCAGTCTCGCAACACCACCCTTCTTCTCATCTAACTCAACAATAACATTGAAATCCCCTGCAACAATCTAAGGGAACAAAGGAGCTAGGCTTCGAACATAACTAATATGAGACCACAATAACTTCTTACCAGGAAAATCAGTAGGCGCATAAATGTTAGAGAGAAGAATAGTTTCCCCCAACTCCAGACTTGAAACAACCACAGAGATCGAGGACTTGGAGGACACCCACCAAAGCAGGTGAATCTTTAATGGATTCCACAGGCAAGCCACCCCACCTGCATTACCATGAGCCCCAATACACTGGCAACTACCCCGCACCCAAAGTTTAGGCATCAACCCCATCATACCTTCAACAGTTAACTTAGTCTCCTGAAGAAAAAGAACATCAGGAGAATGAGAACGCAACAAATTCCGAACAGCTTTTTGTCGAGGTCCACTGTTCAAGCCCCTTACATTCCAGGAGAGGACATTCATTTTGGAGGATTAGAGAAATGTAAATCCAAAGTCTTTATAGACCCAGCCTCCACCAGAGACTCCCCCATCAACTTTAATTTCTCCAAATCCTTCTTTCTCCCTACTTTAGAAGACTTCTCTACAACCCCTTTCTTTAGGTCCTTCTGAAGAATTCCCAGTGAAGGAGAAGCCTTATTACCTTTTACCAAGCCAGCTCCCGATTTCACCAGAGGGCTGGAGAGCCCTCCTTCCCCCGACACCAGCTCCACAGAAGGCTCAGGCCCCCCAAGTACCACCAGACTCAGGTCCGATTCCAACAGGGTAGCCCCAACTTCCTGAGGAGATTGGATGTGCTCTGGGAAACTGCCTTCTTGAACCCCTTCTGAAATACCGTGATCCATAATCAACAATCTCGGATTCACCTCCTGATGACCAAGGTCATCAAGCACCTCAAATCTATTACAGAAATCTCCATCCTGGTGATCCTTAAAGGTCCTCTTTTGGCCTCGATTCCTATTGCGGGCCTTGGCAGGAATGAAACCCTCAGCATCCATAGCCTCAGTAGGCACTGTCTCCTTACCCTTTCCACCCTTCGGGGGGTTGCGAGGAGGTTGAGTTGACTGCATCCCTGGAGGTTTAAACTTTGGACATCTTCTCTGCAAATTCCCATATTCACGACAGAGACGACAACGAAAAGGCAAAGTTTCATAGTCAAGCTGTTGCAACCAAGAGCATGAGCCAACACGTATTTCCAAAGAGTCTGGGATAGGGTTATTCAAATCCATTTCAACACATATACGAGCAAAAGTCATTACCTTTCTGTCCAAAGTTTGTTGAGAAGGACCCACCGGTTTTCCCAGTAATGAAGCAACTTGATGCAATATGTCATTGCGCCAAAATTCCACTGGAAATCTAGGGAGGCGAACCCAAACTGGTACCTGATTCGGAAGCTCCTCTGAAGGATCAAAACCCGCATGCAATGGCTTAATGAATAGACCAACTTGGTTGTGGAAGTAAGGCCCACCTTCAAAAACTCTATTGCGATCCGCCATTCAATTAAATGTCACCATGAAATAGTTGTTGGCTAACAACATTATTTCCATCTCACCCTCAGGGGACCAAGAGCGATGCACCCATGAATCCAAAATTTGGAGCGAAACCCTCATTCCCAAAAATTTGCATAGCAAAGCATGTTTTGAGAAATACTCGATGTCCTCTGCAATCGCTTCACGTTGGATAACCAGCACTGGCCTTTCCTTGGAATGTTCAAGGCACCCATTTGTCTTCAGAATACGAGAACCACCTGCATGAACAAATCCATTAGTACTTGAGTCATTTGAAAACAAAGTATTATTAAAAACTTTCGGAGAGCAAAATGGGGTCGAAGACCCAAAAGTAGCTCAAAAATCCAAAGGGGATTTGACCCCTGATGACTCCCCCTGAGCCATGCAAAAGCGGATCTCCAAACTTAGAGCAAGAAAACTGAAAACCCACCCGCAGAGCCCGAACAAGGTAAGGATTGGACCAAACGAGACCTAGAAACCACTAAAAAGTGGCAGCCGATAAAGAAGAACACATCAAGGAGAAACCCTAGGAGAAAAAGCTTCTGCCCCAACCGCAGCCCACACGCCAGGAGAAGAGAGCACACCGGCGAAAGACACCACCCCTGCACCCTGAACACACCCCACCCACCAGCAAATACTACCCAGACGCAGAGAGAGGACAAAAAATAAACATGCAGAGAGGGTGAAGCCCTCATGCATGTCGCGGCCACACACAGGGAGCCGCTTCACTCAGCGCCATCGCCTTCCCAATCTCAACAATGCAAGATTCATTACATATTATATTATTATATAATATATAATATATAATATATATTATAATATTATAATTATTAATATATCATGTAATAATATATATGAACTATATAGTATACAATATAATATATAATATAATAATACATAATATATAATATACTATATAATATATTATATATAATACATAATATTATATATTTATGTATTATAAATATATGTATTATAAATACATAATACATACATATAATACATATTATATAAGATTATGTATTATAAATAATATAAAAAATATAATTAATGGATATCCGTTTGGGATTAGGCTTGGGATTTCCTAACTTGGAAAGTCAACCCAAAAAACATGTTTTTGAAAATTTGTTTAGTTTTCGGAAGTTCTCCCTTGTGGTTGACGACTTTTTTTTTACCTGAATTTCATCAAACAAAAAGGGTTTATAGAAAAAATTGTTAGCTTTCCACCAATATAACTTTTTCCTTATTTTGAATTAAATAAATAATTATTATTGATTTTCTACCTACATTACATCTGAAGTTCTGATTGATAGGCTGATTGAAAAACTTTTATAACTTTCAAACTACTTAAGATTTTTTGAATCTACAAAATGCACCACATTCTATGCTTCACATACTATAGGATAAAAAAAAAATAAAAAAATTTCATAATATTTTGACCAAGTTATGGTGGTTAGACACATACGTTTTAATAATTCTGAAAAGTTCTAGTAAAAAAATCATAACTAATTATTTATGTGGAAAAAAATTACAAAAAATAATCTGGCACATCTGGACATGTTTCCTCTAATTATATTTAAAAATTTATAAAAAAATATTATGTTTTTCTTGTACTTAGGGTTGTCAGACACACACTTACTTCTTACCTTTTTCTTGAAAATTTAGTACCACTGCATTGAAATTTCAAATTTTCTCAAAACAAATTTACTTTCTTCAAAAAAGGACTAGTAGCCTAGAAACTACATTCAATTTTCTACAACTTTTGTTCTTACATATTTTTCAGATTATGTTAATAACCTATTCAAATTTTTATTTGAAGTTTCCTAACTCTGATTTTCTAAATTTTCATCACCAATTAGAGGCCTAGTTTGGACCCCCATGATCTTGCACATACCCCATTCTTGGTTGTCTCAATCATTGCTTCTGAGCTGCATGTGGTAACTAAGTCATCAACATATACATTAATGATCACAATATCCCCCCCTTGATCCTTGAGATAGAGATTTGGATCATATGGATGCTTAGTAAAACCATGTTTTAGCAAATGTTCATCAATTTTACTATACCAAGCTCTTGGAGCTTGTTTGAGACCATATAGGGACTTGACAAGTTTGCATACCTTTTCTTCTTTACCAGGTACAATGTATCCCCCTAGTTGGGTCATATAGACCACCTCCTTAAGATCTCCATCAAGAAATGCACTTTTTACATCCATTTTATATAAATTTCATCCAGATTGTGCAACTAAAGAAAACATCACTCTAATGGTTTTAATTTTTTCCATGGGAGCAAATGTTTCCTCATAGTCAATCCCTTCTTTCTGGGAACAACCTTTAGCTACAGGTCTAGCTTTATATTTATCTATACTACCATCTACTTTATACTTAGTTTTAAATATCCATTTGCATCCAATTGCTTTCGTACCAGGTGGTAGATCAACAAGCTCCAAAGTGTTATTTTTCATCAAGGATTGATACTTTGCATCCATAGCCTCTTTCCAATGCTTTGACTCTAGTGCTTGCTAAACACTAGATGGTCCAAAATTATCAACAACTGAACTCATTAATGCTATGTTTACCTCATTTCAAGCCATGTTGTGAGTCCTTGGACATGAAGTTGAAGTGTCTGGGACTTCGTCTAACTTTGCATCGTGAATGGTACTAGTATACCACTTAGGTCTTGTGACATTTGTGGGTGTTGAATTAGATTGACTATCAACATTCCCATCATTTTTCCCATCCATTTTGAATATAGGAGCACCATCTATAGTAGGTGACGATGTGGGAGAACTTGACTCACATGTTCATCAAAAATTACATCTCTACTAATGTATATCTTCTTTGTATTATGATCCATAAGGCAATATGCCTTAAATTCATTACTATATCCAAGAAGAATACATTGAATTGATTTTTCATCTAGCTTCTTCCTTTTATGTTTAGGAATGTGCAGATAGGCAGGGCATCCAAATACATGAAGATGAGAGATAGAAGGCTTTACCCCTATCTATGCTTCTTCTGGTGTGATGCCATGAAGTGCTTTGGTGGGTGCATGATTTAGAAGATAAATTGATGTGTGCACAACTTCAACCCAATAAGCATGTCCCAAATGAGAATCCTTCAACATGCTTCGAACCATCTCCATGATGATGTGATTCCTCCATCTAGCAACACCATTTTGTTGAGGTGTGTATGCTACAGTCAGTTGACACTAAATTCCATTTTCCTTCAAGTAGGTGGAGAATTCTATGCTGGTGTATTCCCCCCCTTGATCTGAGTGGAGGACACAAATACAATGATTCGTATATTTCTCCACAAGAGTGCGAAACTATTTGAAGTAGGAAAAAGATTCATCTTTATGATACAAACAATATACCCACATCTTCCTTGTGTGATCATCAACAAAAAGTTGAAAATACTTGAATCCATTGTGACTAGGCGTCATGGGCCCGCATAGATCAGTATGCACCAGCTGCAAAAGTTGGCCTGCATGATGCTCACTAGGATAGAAGGGTGTTCTGTGTTTTTTTCCAACAATAGAACTAGAAAAAATAACACTCGACTTCTCAAGTGAGGGAAGCCCTTTGACCATGCTTTTCTTACTAAGTGTTAGCAAATAGCTAGTGCTCAAATGAATAAATCTATGATGCCATAACATAGCAAGATCACTATCCTTAGTCACTAAAGCTTGATTATTGGAAATTGTATCAAGCTTAAACATTTTATCAATTTCTATAGAACTTGCAACAATTTTTGAACTTTTATACTTATCACGGATTAGGCATACCTTTTTATCATCATTTTTATCAAACTCTATCCTTAGGTTGTGATCAAGAAATTGATTAACATAAAGGATATTTTTGGTAAGTCCAGGAACATATAAGACTTTAGTGAGCCTACACTTATGTACACCAAATTTCAAGGAAATGTCACCATACCTTGAATATCATAGGTGGTATCATCTCCAAGAGAGACTTTACCATGATGGGGTTTCAATGTGAGAAACCAATCCTTCTGTCCATTCATGTGATTTGTAGCACCTGAGTCCACATACCAAATTGAGGTTAACTTTGAACTATTCTCTGATGTGTGGGTTGAAAACATGTACTCCTTTTTGACTTCTAGAAAGTCTTCTTCTTCAACATTGTTGCCATGTTGTTTTTGTTTGTTCTTCTACTGCCATTGAGTATTTCCACTTTGAAATGACTTCTGTTGATGTGGTTTGTTGGATGATTCTTTGTTGAATGAATTGTACCAACAATTTTTCACATCATGTCCAATCCTTTCACATATTGGACACTTCTCTAATTTGGACGGTTTCTAAAGAACATTGCCCATCCTCTACCTGTAGTATCCACATTTGCGCCTTGACACTCTGCCTAGTGGTTATTACCCACTAAAATCACTCTGTGGAACCTTTCTACATCATTCCCTATTGGCTCTATGGTTGTCGACCTCTGGTTGAATTCAGGTGTGCTCCTCTAAGGGCATTGTCTAGGTATGTGGCCCTGTTGGCTATAAGAGAAACATCTTGTACCTCTGCTTTTCCTCTACCTCGCTAGGGTGCACTGAGCTACTAGGATCTACCTCCACTAGCTACAGTCAGTATGTCTCAAGTTGACTGGTCAAAACGATAAATTTGGGCTCGCAACCAACTTCAAATTCTTCTAGACAAAAAATGGCCAATTTGAACACCAATCATTTGAGTCTCATCCTCCAAACCACCACTGATACTAGATAAGGTAGGACAATGTTCCCTCAAGAGGTCCATCATAAGTCCCACTATAGATGAAACATTTCTCCTCTTATGATACCTTCCTCTTTCCCTAACCGCCTCTTGATTATGTTCCTGCCCAGGGCCTAGCCAAGCAAGAATCTCATCAAGCAAAGGATGTAACTGAGGGCCCAAGTGTTCCTCATGGTCATTCTCATGGAAAATCAGAGAAGGAATGTTCTAATGACTAACCCAATGACCACCTCCATGACCACCTCCATGACCTCTATCAAGATCACAACCTCTAGGCATAATCCTACACATCACCACCAAAGGACAAGTCTTAGAAATTAGGAAAAAACAATAGAAGGGAAGGTAACAAAAGCTCAAGAATCTAAGTAATATATTCATGGTTTCACAAGCATTCTCCACCTACGCACACAAACTCACATCACTAAAAAAACACAACACAAGGCTACCCAAGGGTCTGTAATGTATCTCTGGTAGGAAGAATATTGGTGCATTGCATACTGCATTGAGGGTCCTATCCTTTCCACCAATTTTTTGTACCATTGGACAACACCACTACTTAAGGTCAAATCTCAGGTTACTACTTGAAGATGATAAAGGGAGGAAAACATACACTCAAGAGCACACACAACAAGGACACATAATGGGCTCATGATGTATCCAGAGTGCCCAGTGTTTGAGCTTGTGCTCTGATACCATGTGTAATGCCCTGCCACGAACCCTAGAAGACAACACTTTAACACCTAAAACAAAACAATTTTTTTTTTGAAAGTGCAATAATCACACGATTATAAATAAAACATTAACTCAATTTCTAACCTAGGTCCTCTAAGGTCTGTGACTATGCTACTTGTTTTCCCATGATCTAAATTAGCAATAAGCTATAAATCATTATATTAAATAAATTCTAACAACAATATGGAATTACATCTAAACATCCCATTTAATTGAACAATCAATATGATACAACCATAACATGTTTTCAATGAAGATCAATTGAATCCATCCATTTAATTACATATACAATAACATCTTTTACATTGTCCATTACATAAGAGAGTTCAACACCAATTTACTTCATTACATTAATAAATCTAAAGAACTATTTTGCCTCATATACATGTGAGGAGAGTACATTGAAGTATGATACATGATACATTAGATTTATGATTCAATAAAAGTACACGAGTCACAATCCACATGAACTGGTACAAATGCAAAAGTCTTCAATTTAGAAGTCACCACAATCACGAACAAGGAGAGGGGACCCAATGGAGTACAATGCACTTTCCACCCGTCCATGTGGAACCCAAAGGTCCACCCCCATGCTAGGAGATAGAAAAGGGTCCCATCATCACAATCCGACAACATACAATAGACAATAGAAGGCTAACATGACATCAATAAACAAGTATAGTACAACATCAAACAATAGTACACCACTTCCAGAGGCACATAACATTGAGGGAAACAAGATGCAAGGGAATACTAGGTTGTCGTAGGAGGAGTGTCATCATATAGTTTTCTATGGGTTACCCTGACATAACCTTCCTAGGCTATCAAACTACCTGGCCACCTCTACAAGCTGTTGGACCCCCATATAAACTATGCAAGATCAACATACCTTCCAGTTGGACCAGGAAATTGGTCTTGCCATTCCAGGCCTTCCCACTCATCTCAAGCCTAAACAAGCACTTGAACCGTGAGTGAGGCATTATCTTGATTAATGTGAACTACTCAACCCCCTAATTCATTTTAGATTATCACTTGATTAAACTCCCAATGAGTTACCCTGGACTTGCCACTTTGTGTGTCAGACCCCCATTGAGAGCCACTCCCCCTACTAACAACTCAGAAAACCAATGAAACCAAAGAGCAAAGCCAATCTTGCACAATCACAATATCTCATCAACATAAATAACATGGCGAGGCATACCCTTCTTGCTCACAACTTCCAAAAGTTCAATCACATAGGTGGATACACTATACAAGGCTAGTGAACATCACATAAAAACTTTATAAAACCAAACATCTCAAAGGGTAACAAGAAATCCATTAGAAAGATAATCCCCCCCAGCCTCTGGAATACTCCCAAAATCACTCCATAAGATTACTTACACAATTTGAACAACACCCACATTCATTACAAAATCAGTAACCATTCACTTGTTTCAACTAAAAATTCAATACCATAAGAGAACATGGAGTCAAAGTGGGTTCACTAGACATTCATTTCATGCTAACTAATAACTCATCAAAATCAAGGTAATTTCTTGCAATAAACACTAACTTTTGTTTAGCTCATTATAATATATATATATACACACCACATACATGTGCGGGTCAATGAATATAAGAAGCACAATGACCTCTAATTAAAATTGAAATTCATATATGCAAATGGCGTTGGAAATAAATTGAATTTCTTCTTGCACAAAACTTGGAAACAATGTTATTCAACAACAACTCACTGAATTTAACTACCAGTTACAATTCCAGTACTAACAGAAGGATAGTTCACATGGTTGTATACTATAGGGTGGCTTTAAATCCAAACTAAACAACATATGCTAGTTTGCTTTATCAAAACAAGGAGATAAAACTACACAACTCTCTATGCATTTAACTCTACACCATTATAAATGTTCAAGTATCAATAAGATAAAATTAGCAACGATAAAACAAAGGTCGACCTAATAGAACTCAAGGAAAACAATAGCATATGGATTATAGTATAAAATTCCAATACAATCTAAACTAATATACCTTGAACAAAACAGGGAATTAGATGTCGACTTCAAGACTATCAAACTGAAGTTTGCTTAAGTTTAACATATGTGATTTGGTCAAATTCTTCATGTTATCAACTACTAAAGTTCACATGGCTTAAGGAACAACAAATGGCATGAGAATATGATGCTCAAAGGCACTTAACATGTAATAGGTACTGATTTCTATATTCGCATGGCATAAAGACTCGGCTGGAGGTTATCAATATTTGATTTGACCTCACATGCAGAGGGTATTAGAGGCAGCAGTGCAACAAGAGGATCCATCCAAACAAAAATAAATGAACATCAGTGCTAAAAATATGATGAATATCTAATAACAAGGGATGACAGCTTGAGTCAACTATATTAAAAGTGAAAACTTATGAAAATTGAATGCTTAAAGGAGATACAGTTGTGACTACCTAAAAATCGTCCTCCAATTTAAATGCATGTCATCACGAATTCCCAACTCGAGTTAAGAATATGATAATAGAGGGGGAATATTATTGAACATGTAAAGCTCTAATCCCATCGAATTTGGGAGATATGAATATTTGAAACAAACAATAGCAAGAAGGTCATGGCTTGGAAATAATAGATATCAAGAATAGGATGAATGAGGGTGACTTATATCGACCATTTTAGTTTCCTATGGTTTCAAGAATACTAAGAAAGAGATTTAAACTTACAACAACATTCTCACAGTATAGGTTTGATACATGTACCTTAGGGAGGTAGAGGTTTGCATGAGTAAATTTTATCATTGATGCAGTTGTGAAACATATAAAGATTACAGACAGCTTGGGGTGACATATTGAGCAAGAAAATTTATAGAGCACTTAGGAACCTAATCAAATAATTATTTTGCTTTAGGCAACACAATCACATGTTAATCTTTTTATGAACAAACACCAAATTAAGGAGAAATTATGGAACCTAGAATAATCAAATAGATGAGCTGAAAGAGTTGTCGGGTTTGAATTCCAATTGCAGCTCAATTTTCCCCCAAAACTTGAATTACAATTTCAATCTTTCCTTAATCCAACACCTCTGCAAAAACCCCAAAGCCTCCAAGAACAAAACTTCAAAGCTTCCCAACTTCCAAGAAAATTTTCAAGAATAGAGAAATTTCACTGCCAAGAAAATACAAGATTCATTTTTGAAAAATAACCCAACAACCCCTCTGTCAGTTAACTCCAACTATTTTTATTATTATTATCCACCATCTGTAATTGCATTCCATTACATTAAATTAATTAATTTCTTTTGTTTTATCTTCCCCACTATTGACAACTTCTTCGACTTGTAATTATTTTTTTAATTTTTAAATCATATCTTATGATTTACACACAAATGAAATGAATAATTAAATATTATTTATTAATTTAATTCTTTATTTTGGACCACTTGTTTGCATATTATCATAATTATATATATATATATATATATATATATATTTAAATAATTCATTTTAAACCATAAAGTTTAATTTATTAAAATCAAATAAATACTTTATTAATATTTTATTTAATCAAGGCTTCAATTATATAAAAGCTTTTATTTAATTATTCCAAAGCCCCTTTTAATTTCAATACTCTCTATTTTAACGAAATAGTCAAACAAAGGCACAATCATGCACATTACTCAAATGAGCATACAGTCACACAATACTTGACCTCAAGTGAAATAGAAAGTAGAATGACATCAACATCGACAAGACGTCTTAAACTGACCACACAACATGGAATAGTAACTGGACACTTATCCTCATTAATGATGATGGATCAACATGGGGGACCCGATGCTACCTCCAAATCAACAAACTCCATTGGGATTAAGGCACACTCAAACCTGGCAATTCAGGTAGAGCTAATGCCTAGTACCTACAACTTGCAACAAGCCACACAGTCGAACATGTATATAGACAAACAAGCAAACACACTGTGAAGGGAAAATCGTAGCATCACAGGGCACTTGCAAGCGAGTGATGCGACCTTGTTCCCCTTCACCAATACTTCAACACACAATAAACCGATATGAAATCATGATAGAACATACATCCAATTTTCACATATTACTCATATGAATGAGAACTCACATAATCAATTAAGCTGATCTACTAAACATGGTGTAAGCATAAAATATCAGATATAAAAGTGTCATCATATATCATCATAACCAAGCATTCGATATCATAATGTCCAAGTATCATCAAACAAGTATCAAAAATTCCAAATACATCTAAGTAACTGCCAGAAACAGAAGGAAAATTGAGGGGCACTACAAATATTATGACCTTGCAAATGGGGAGACAATTCCAAAAATCTTGTAACCTAATCTTCAATGACCTTCAAGTCTTCAAAGCACCTAGATCTAAAATCACACAAAGAGAGAGAAAAACTGGTTGATTGTTAGGGAATATGGGTTTTCCTTGGTCAAACCCATTTTAGGTAATTAAACCAAATGATGAAATATGATAATGAAGCATGAACATGAAATAATGCAATTATAACCTTGCCATGATGATGGATCTTGAATTGCTGCAACAATTGATGAAGAATCTGCCCTTGAATGATCGTGAAAGCTATCTTGATGGCCTTGTAAAGACTTGGAATGCTTAACTCTTGAATGCTTGACTTGATGACATGAATGTATGATGAAATAATGATTTGAAAGCTTGTTTATATAGGCAAGGAACTCAAATGACCATTAATTTGATCCCCAAGGCTAACATGAATGAAATTTAAAATTAAAACCTAGTTTTTCTCGCTCAAACCTCAAAAATAGCTCAAATGGGACTCATTCGCTAAGCTGGGTGAATGAGTCTCACTTGGATGGGACTCATTCACCCAAAGTGGTGAATGGGTCACATAAGGGCTATTGTGCTAGCTAGAATGTTAAGGAGTCAAGAAATTAAGCTTATATGTTGATCTTATCGGGTTTTTTTTTATTGAAGTATGCCTTGGGATGCATAATATGGGGCCATAAGGGCCTATTACTGATGATATTAAGGCCATAAATGCAAAGGAGCCCAAAATCCAATGTGGAAGTATAAATAAATACACTTTACAACACTAAATTAAGGAAAAATTGGGTCTATTTAGTTTAGAAGGGCCCTAAATCCCATGTGAATGTGTAAAACACATTACAACACTAGATTAGGTCCACCTTAGTTTACAAGCCTCCTAAATTTAATGTGTAAGTATAAATAAATACATTTTACAACATTAAATTAAGACAAAGTTAAGTTAATTTAGCTTAAAAAGGGCCCAAGACCTACTGTGGATGTGTAAAACACCTCACAACACTAGATCAAGGCAACATCAAGTCCAATTTATCATTAATTATTTTTAATTAAGCAAGGGATACTTTTTTCTACACTACATATGGTATCCTAGGGATATTGACTTTACACTAAGTGCTTATACAGATGCAGATTGGGCTAGATTTGTAGATGACATAATAGTACAAGTGGTGGTGCATTCTTTATTGGTTGCAAACAGGTGGCATGGTTGAGTAAAAAGCAAGATTTAGTTTCCTTGTCTACTATTGAAGTTGAGTATATTGCTGCTGCATCTTGTTGTACACAAGTTCTATGGATGAAATAGACATTGAAAGATATCACAGTGGTGTATGATGATCTTATTTCCATCTTCCATGATAACACAAATGCAATTAACATTTCAAAGAATCTAGTGATGCACTCGAGGACAAAGCATATATCTATTATGTATCATTTCTTGAGAGAGAAGGTCATGGAGAATGAAGTAAAGCTTGAGTATATCTCTACGCAGGATTATATTGCTGATATATTTATGAAGGATCTTCCTAAAGATACTTTTAAGTATGTATGGGAGAAGTTAGGGGTCATTTCCCCTTCTTTCTTAAACTAGATGCATATGGAGATGCATCAGTCTAGTGAATCTATGGATCTATCTTTCTTCTAGATGGATATTTGGTGGCTACCTCTCAAGGGGAGTAGGTAGTGTCATGTGTTGTCATTTTATGAGTATTTTGTTTTCTATGTCAAAGGGGAAATCAATGTAAAATATCTTTTGCCTTTGCCATTGATGTCAAAGGGGGAGAGGAAGAATGTGAAAAATAAGAGAGGAAGAATGTAAAAAAGATTATCTACTAAGGGGGACAAATAGAAAGAAAAATCTTGAAACGTGTATTCAAAGCTAGTATGTTATTTTTGATGGTTTTTCACATCATGTGTTGCCATCAATGACAAAGGGGGAGATTGTTGCAAGAATGGAAAAGAATGAAGGTGTTGTCATTGATGTCAATTGGTCAATTGGTTATCAACTAGTTGTTGTTGTCATTGATGTCATGGTTGTAGGTTATTGATTGTTCATGTTGAGGATACTGAGAAAATTGTACTGAAGAAAATTTGCAGGTGTTCAACATTGCTCCGAGTTTTTCTCTGGGATTTTCTCCTGTATTTGTGTGGTTCATATATGTTGGTCATGGTTGTTGGAAGCTACTATATCCAGATTTTGGGCTCCTAATTCATTGTACAATGCAAGTTATATTCACTGGTTGTGAACTATGGTTTTTTGTGTTATGGTTGAGGTTTGAGAGAAATATTTTTGGTCTGTATTTCTCTTTGGTAAAGTCTTATGACTTGCGGTTCTAGAGTTGAGTTGTTATGTTTGTATTGAAGATAATTTTGATATTTGGAAGGATCGTGCTTAATTGTTCTATGTGTTTTACACTAGTTTGGTTGACCTTGTGTTTAACACTATCTTTAGAGTTGATGTAGTGTGTTGGATCTATTTGACCAAGCATGTGTTTGGGTTTCCCACATTCTAATTCCACCCTAGGATGTTTTGGTGTCAACCTAATTTAAATTTAATGTTGGATGAATGACTTTGGATATGTTTTAAAGTTGAAGATGGTATAAATGCAGGATGAGTTAGTGGTGAAATGATGTACAAAGAGAGATAAGTGCAAAGAAATAGAGTAGATATATGTGATATTGATGTGAATCGGTGAGTGTGTGATGCAAGTGTGGAAAATCAGTGTGAAGCATAAATGTTGAGTTTTTAGATACATTGAGTTGAAGGTGTACTCTATCATTCATGCATGTCTACAAGTGGTTGAGAAAATTGTGGTGGATTTCTCTATTACATGGAGATTGTCTTCTCTCTGTAACATATCTCTTCTATCTTCTTTGTATCTTTGTGGCAATGAGCCCTCCAGGTTGTTAGCCCTGTTGGATAGTGAGTCTTGATCTAGACAGTGAGTCCTTGTTTTGGTAGTGATCCTTGTTTCATAGGTAGTGAGCCTTTGTAATCAGTTTTGATATTATCTATAGTGTGATTTAATCCTCACTATGGTTTTTCCCTTATTGGGTTTTCCATGTAAAGCTAGTGTTGTGTTTGTGTGACAATTTTCAGTTTCTACACTTGCACTTAATGTTTAATAATTTAAGTAGTGTCAAGGATTAGTTCCAGTGAATGATTTAAAGGTTTTAATTTACTACAACTGATTCACCCCCTTCTAAGTTGTCTTATTCAACATTCATTTTCTTGTAATTTTTTCATTTCTTTGTATTTGTTTTAGGAGACATGGTAGACACATAAAATTATGTCTAGGTGATTAAAAGTGATTGCGAGCAATCAAAATCATTCAGATCCTAATTGATTTCATCAATGATTGTCCCTCCTACTAATTTTTTTTCGCCATTTGTGACAGATATTTTGAGGGAACTTGAGAGCCCAAAGGAACATATTCTATAATATCCCAGTTGTAATTCTCTCCAAGAAGATCAACTTCTATGATGTTCAAAGGGGTAGGAGGAGTATTTAGGTTCATAGTCTTCGTAGGAGTGTTCTAAGAGGTCACACCTTCCCTAGATTGCTTAACTAGATCTTCAACCAATGTGTCTGGGACTACTAAATAAGAATCCTTGGGTGATCCCATAATAGTGGTTTACAATTTTTGGCCAAACTGGACACTGAAATTATTATTTTTAACTAAATCTTCACATTCAAGCACCTATAGCGGCTAAACTGTGAGGAATTTGAAGATGGTGCAAACTAGAGTCTCATCAAATTTTGTCTGTAAATTCTAAAAAATATTTTTTTCAAAATTTTTGGAATCAAATTTCACTTCTTTTTCCATCTCCCACGAAAATTGATTTTTTAGAAAACAACATTTTAAAAAGTGGCGCACACCATAACATAACTTTTTCCATGAAGGATAAAATTATAATTCTTTCAAATTTAGATTTGTAACTTTGATATCTAGTGCTTCCACTTGGTTAGATAGTTTTTATTGAATATTTTTCCTTAATCAAGTTTCAAAGTCAAACTAATTTATTAATAAAGACGCACCATATAACGCGAACTTTTTTGTATATGTCAAAATTTAATTTAATTTTTGGATCAAGGACTTCAATATCTAGTGCACTCATATTTTTCTTTTTTGATAATCTTCTATTTTTCCACATGTGAAGAACAAAGAAATTAATTTTCGATGAAAAACCTATGTTTAATAAAACTTAAAAAACAAATACATAACAAAACCAAAACATATTAAAATTATATTTATTGGATAGCTTGTTCTGAGGAATACCATAATCATTTGAAATAAATTTTAAATGAATTCATTTGATCCCCCAAAATCTAAATCAAAAGTGATTTTTTATCAGCATTTTAATAGGTGTAAAGGAGATGCATTTATAGGTATGGTTTAAAACTAGCGAGGTTCTATCCAAGGGGGTTTGATCTAAGGTGATTTGATCAAACCCTCTTCAATTGGAATCCTTAAAATGGATATTTTTAAGGCTTAAATCATTATATTTTCTAAAAATATGTGATTTTAGCTAAAATTCGTTCCTCTCAGGAATTGTAAACCACTATTATGACAGCACCCCCTTAGTTGTAGTGTCCTCTACCCTTGGGTTTGAGAACATGTTATCAGGTTATGAATTCTTGCTGCAATTTTCTAGAGCTTATGAATCTAGAAGTTCCAACATTACGTTCAACTGCACTTAACCTTCAATCTCCTTGCTGCAAGTTGCAACCTTTTGAGGAGAAGACATTTTTTCATTTGAGCATCTAACAAATCATTTTCTCCCAATACGATTTTTGGAGAAATTTCCTCTAAAACCTCAATATTATTTGATGGCACCTATTTAACCATTGAGGCAATGTCTGGAAATGAGATAAAAACATCCTTTGGAAGGATTATTTTATCAATTGGTAGACTTTCCTGTTCCTCATAGGCCTCCCAATATTTTGTATCTTGATACAAATATTTTATGCTCAAATGAGGCTTTAGATGACATGAATGACATTCTATTTTTGGCCCTTCAAGAAAAATATCCTATTTCTAGGTCCTAATCCTGGAGTGAATTTGAAAATCCTGAGGCAAAGGCTTAGTGGTGTCTAATAAAACATAGAACCTTGTCAAAACTTCGCTATTGTCAAAACAAGTCCAATTAAGCTTCATGAAGATACCCACTTGATTTCACATGATTTCTACTATTTGGGGAACTCTGTATTCATGTGGTAGAGCTAGGAATTGTACCCAAAATGACACAAATATTATCACATTGGATACAGGATTAAATTTGGGAATCCAAGGCTGAATATAAAGTCCCACATTTTGCAAAAACCACATCTTTACTTTGAATACTGCATCCTTTGTTTGCTTCGAGGAAAAAATAGCAACAAAAAACCCTTTTCCTTTGTCTATGTAATGAACTTCATTAGCTCTTGCCCAATGATCCTTAACCCATTTAGTCAAAACCTTTTTAGTAGGGTTGAGATTCCAAAATTTACCAATGATTGATTTTTCATGAAGCTCCTTGATTTGGAAGTTAAGATGATCTTCCGAGAATGTTACCTAGATAACACCTCCTAGATTTTTGTTACTTTCAAGAGCTCACGTGCCTTTTTGTTGTAGCTGAGGTCTTAGGTTTGTGCCATTTTGTTGAAATTTAGAGCTTGATTTCTCCTTGTTATGTTGCCTGAAAAATTTCCTAGTGGTACTTTGAAACTACAGTTTCTTAGGCAGAGGAGGGTTGAAGGTTGCACCTAATGGACTTGGTTTCAGGATGAATATATTTTTAGGGAAAGTTGTAGGACCCTTCTCACCTTCCAATTCCTTTGAGAGTGTGCTTGTGGGTCCTCAAATTTTGGACTGGCCTAAATGTTTATGATGGAATACATGCTTTTTCCAACTTGCAAAAATCTTTCTGTTGTTCCCTATCCTTGGAAAAGGGTTTGTAGAACCTTGACCCTTGAACTATCTTGATTGTTGATAGTATTCTGACTAGTATACAGGCTTCTGCCAAGCCCTGTAACCTGGAAACCCTTGCTATGGTGCCTCTATGAAATAAAATTTTGAAAAATTCCAATTAGATCCATTTCGTGCTCAAAGATCAACCATTACTAAGAGATAAGAGTATATAAGTTGTTGAAAATTCAAGTTTTTTGAATAATTTTATTTTCGTAAATTGGCCCCAAAGTTGTGCAAAATATGCATTTAGTGGGCACTTATAGTTGGAATTTTTTTGGCCCATATCTAACCTAGCTAGTATGAATCTAGCTAGACTACATATTTTACCAAAAAATATTTTTAGTTGGGAATGCTTAAATTCACTTATGTTGATAAATTGACCAAAAGTGTTACGCAATTTTATACTTTTACCCTCTATATCATTTCTCATAAATTTCAATGAAAGGGCATATAGTAATACATCTATTATTATCTGCTCGCAAAGTAAAAATTTAAATATTATCTTTTATTTTATAAATTATAATTGTATTCCCTAAATCATTTATAGGTTTCTAGGTGCTTATTGAACCTATTTTCACAAGTTACTTACTTAGGTGTCCCCACTATTGGAGGATTAGTGGAGACATTTTATGGCCCTTAGCCATTTATACTCACAAATTCATACATCTTTATGTTTACATGATGTTATCTTATTATTTTCATTTGTTCCCTAGTGCTTACCATGTTTATATCCTACAACATTATAATTATACATGTTGAGGCTAATACTTTCTTTTCAAAATATTTTGTTGACACATAGATTTCAAAGCTTCTCTTTTATGATCATTACTACATCATGACACATTCTACTAAGGTTATTCCATCTAATTTTCATAACTATCATTAATATTTTTGTTTACATGCTCTACTAATGATGATCCCTTTCATGATGATTACAAGAACTTCGATGTTTACAAAACTTATCTTTCCAAAAATATAATTTTAATATTTTCATTCTTATTTATATTTTATATTTCATTTGTATTAGAGGTAGGCTATTAGAATCTAAATATAAAGTTGATTATTTTTTCAAAATGATTATTAAAATTTATTTAACGTATAAAAATGATGTATCGAAGGAGAGATTCCATGTTAAAATGATATAATCTTTCTACTCAAATAAATAGTTAAGACAAAATTTGGAGGTTCCTTCAAATAGTTGTGTTTTAGTATGTGAGCTTTTAAAGATTTATTAAAAATATATATTTATAGAAAACCATGCACTGAAGTTTTGGATTATCAATATAAGAAAATCCAAAGAAAAAAATTAATATAAAAAAATATTTCACATTAACTTCATTATATAAAATATTTTATTCAAAAGATTTTTTAATTTATTTTAAAAATACAATAATAAACTACACATAGATATAAAATTTAGCCTAGAACATGTTACATCTTTGGAACTATACAAAAAACAATAACATTCCTAATTCATTTAAAACACCTAGAGTACTAAGTGAACACATGAGCTAAGTAAACCTTTTTTTTCCTATTGATATTAGTATTAAATATATTTTCCCACCTATAAAGGAATGAAACTGTTCACAGTTGTGCTCTAGATGAGTACCAAAAATCTTCATTGTTATTGAAACCCTAAAATAGGTCAGATAAGTTTCCAAATAATATATCACTCTTGAAAATCAAATACATATGTATTTAAAAAATAAAATAATTGTTAAACTCATGAAGATATATATATATATACCTATATACCTGCTACTTGCAGCAATAATATGGATATTGTTCCGGATAAACATCAGGATCTTATGGCAGGTCTTTCTCATTCTCAGATTCCATCCTTCTCATTGAGGTTTCATCTGAGGAGAAAACTTAGGAATGAGAAGAAAACTCTGACTTATCATACTTACAAACGCAGGTTTGATTCGATTTGGCAATGGAATTGGTGGATATTATTCTACCAACAGTAGATTCGATAAGCCTCTGCGCACAGAAGTCCAATTTGAATGCATCTTAATTCTTGGAACAGCAACTCTTCTTCCATATAAAAAAGAGGAAGATTTGTTTCTACTTTAAATTTGTTTGACTACAGATAGACAGGGTATTATAAGATTTGTTCTACAAGTTCCAACTCAGCATGAACATGGATAATTTTTAATGACTTGCAGCAAAATTTGCTTTAGATTTGGAATAAAAAATAAAAAATCAACCGCCAAATACCACAGCAAGGCATTGACTTTATACATAGCAGAGTTATTGGGAATCCTAAGCTTTTGATGGTGTTCCACTTGTTAAATCTGTAGCAGGTTTAACAATTAATATGCTAAGAGGTATTCAAGGGAAACAGGATCTTGCAATTTGCAGTATTTGCTTGAACAGGCGCTGTTTCAGGAAATGCTAATGAAATCTGTGGGACGCACATGAATTCCAGACTCTGCTCTCTCCACGTTCAATTTTAAAAAGAAAACAAAATGATTGACATTATCGCCATGGCCTTCTGTTAACACTACTCAACGACAGCTATTTTTTTCTTCCAGTCACGGTTTAGGGTAATTGAGTTTGAGGAATTCCTCTCTCTAATATTGTATTGTTAATGTAGACATTATGTATTATTAACTTGACTTTATATTTATGGGGTAACGTTTGTTCCTGCCTGTTATATATGATTACAGATCTTGGAACATGTTCATGTTCTTGCACAACACTAAAACCATTTCAAAATACAAATCAATTTGGATATTTTGAAGCTATGATGGATGGATGGCTGGGCCAGTGTAGAAAATAAAGATGTCCATTTCAACAGTGGTAAATATTTAGTGTATTCAATTCAAATTAAATTTAAAATTCTTTTGTCAAATTTTTATAGGAGTAATATTTTAATAATTATAATAATATAAAAAAATTAGCTGAAGAGTATACTAATGAAACATGATTATTTTATGTAAATTATATGACAATTTTTTTGAGCAACATAGCGTACAAATATATTAGTGTATTATCATCTTACACTTGTGTCAAAATAAGTTCTTGAATTCAAACACAATAAGGTTAGCATTCCACATCACATTCAAGATTGAAGTTAAGTCCATGCTAAAGAAAAAAAAATTCTTGCAAAAGAAGAAGCTCGGGTAGAAACAAAGCCCTTTGTGCAAAAGCAAAATTCCCTTATATAGAAGCAGCCATAAAATTGTAGATTATTTGTGTCAAATACTAAAACATTTGATTGTTTGCTTCAAGAAAGGATAATGGAAAGAATAAGCAATAAAGTGATAGGAGTGTCATTGTACCTTCCTACTAATTCACACAATGATGCTAAATTTTGAGTGCAATAATCTCTAGTGTTAGAAGCTAAATCAAATACTATGTAAGTTGAGACCCATATAGAGCTACAATGTTGTCAATATGAGAATATATTTGCAAGAAAGTGGGCATATCTTCCACATGAAATGCCAAGTCAATAGATAACTATTCTATGCTATCATCCATAGAAAAAAATAAAATAATGTCATCTCACAAGGTATAGTCAAGCACTTAGGTCTTTCCACTAATGCACATCCAAAAGGTTACTCTTTGGGATCCTTACAACAAGGATATTTAGGTAATATGTCACTATACTTTCAATTATACAATTAAACCCATGTAAAAAATAATTACTTGTGACATTGTGTCACTAGAAGTGGAATACTACTTGTCAGTCGATATATGTATGATAGAGATGTGTTTACAAAAAAATCCATAATAGTATACAATGCAAACTAAAAGCCATTGTTTTAAGATTTATATGTTTTACCAAAGACCAAAGCAACCTTGATACATTCCTTCGAAATGATGCCATAGGATAATTTTCCACATAATAAAGTTCATGCTTCTCATGGTGTGTTCAAAGGTACCTAAATGGGGAAGCAAGTGCATAATAGTAGTACACAAGTTAACATAAATTTAATTATCGAATTAGGAACAACACAAGACATTACAATTATGTGTAGATTTCTTTGAGAAATACAAAGATCTTCCTTGACACTGTGGTACTCGAATATTTTTTTTCTTGGATCCCCTCTTTTCAACAACTGTATATTATATATATATGGGTTCAAATGATAAAATTAAATTCCAAATTCAAGAGTTGATTGATGATGTAGTTAAATACGGCTTAACACTTCTTAATTTGATCACCTAATAGTCCTTGCACCAAATAAAGATGGTACATGACAATCTTGCATTCAATATCACATGATAAATAATATACAAAATGGGTATTTCCTACTACACATTCAAAATCTTCTAGACCAAATTTCTAATGTGTAATACTTCACTAAGATCAATCTCAAGTCAGTATATCACTAACTATAATTTTAACTTGAATAGAATTTGAAAATAACATATAAAACTATGGAGGTATTTAATAAATTGTTGGTTGTAAATTTTAGCCTACCTAATGCATGAACAACATTCATGTGCTTGGTGAACAACATCCAATGACCATTTATTGACTCCTTTATTATCATCTACTTGAATGTTTATCCCCATGTTTAGTAAGCATTAGGAGAAGCATGTGGAGCATGCATCATGCATCATGGATATATTTTTTTATAACACACGTTACTTGCAGAATTAATCAAGTTTACCTTTAAAGCATGTTCCAAATGCAATACTTGGGCTACACCATTGATCACATAGGACTTCATATTAAACCATATAAGATCAAGGCCATTCAAGAATGGATAACTCTATGCAAGATCACTAAATCGTGTAAATTAATCAAGCTCTCTAATGTCTTCCATAGCTTTACCTCATATTCTTGTACATTTTTTATTCACTAAGTCAAACAAAGCACACCAAGAAAGTATTCATTTGGATAATTGCACACCAATGTGAGCCTTTGAGGAGCTCAAGAATTGTCTCTACATAATGCCCATTCTAGCAATGTCTAACATTACACACTCCTTAGGGATTTAGATTAATGCATATGACTATACATTGAATGCACATTACTCACACACTATAGGAAATTGGTTGTATATCACTCATTGAAATTTTAGTGACATTATTTATCATTTCTCCATCAATGAGAAATAATTGTATACCATTGTTTAAGCTATCAACTAGTGGAAACACTACATTATAGCTAATGAGATAATCATGTATTCTAATCATAAAGCACTTCCTTTTATACACAAATAAAGCAAGTTGTCCAAAGAATATGTGCCACATGAATTAGATGTCAAAATTGGAGCAATTCCATTTTGGGAGTAGCCACAACAAGGGAAAAAGATAATAAGGTAGTAGATTGTCTTAGTTGATTGTCAATTTACACATTCATCATTATGTTGAACTCACATGACAATAACTTCTTTGACTAGGCTAATTTCTACTTAATAAAAATAAACTTTGCACAAACATACACCATGCTTGTGTAGGGTTAACACAAATTTTATTTGTTTGACAAGATTCTTTGCAAGATTGAGCATCCATGTGCTCTAGGAGGCATGCAATCTAAAATCTTATTTGGGAGGAACACTATGCCAAAATAGTTAAAAATTTCAACATAACTAAAACATTGGTAAAACTATAACAACATTTATGTTGGCCTAATTTATGCATAAACACTTATTTCCATATGAATGCATGCATTCCTTGTTGCATATTTAAGCCCACAAATAGGAAGCCATGGTTCTACACACCTTTAGTGGTACCATAACTGCCTTGGGAATTTAATTGTATGTATTTAATGAGTGAACTACCTATCAAAGCACACCATAATGATTTTGTGTTTATTTTAGTATGATTAGTTTTTAAAAATGGCCATCGTAACTACTTGTGAGAAAAGAATCATGATGTAAGAAACCACATGCCTTTGCTTCAAGTTGTTTGGGTACATTTTTTGCTGTGAAAATCCATTATTTCTCACCATGCCATATTTTTAATGCATTTTGGAAATCCTTGTGGGAGAGATTAAACACACAATTTGATTAGTCTACAATATTGTATCTATAGAAAGATGACTAGAGTGAGGTGGTTATTTACATAGTTTTGTATCTTTTGTGCATCTACAACTACATGCATCCACACACTTGGGATTCCAATAGATCTTTACATAGATCTATACGAGGCCATCCCTTCCAAACATGTCTTGGTTTACAATATGTCCAATGGAACCCTTAGACACATTTTATAATGCATGTCTTATATAGGAACATAAAGTTGATAAAATATTAAATTTTCTATAATAGATATATATTTCACACTTGAAAGTACAACATATTTTCTTAGGATAAGAAAAAATATATAAATAGCATTATGATGTACTTTATACATCTTAGTCATTAAATGTCAATGACGAAGTTTGGTTACATCTTTAGAAGGAAATGTTTATGGGCCTACACATGAAGATGTAACTTTTACACTATAGATGTGTGAGATCATATATAGTTTATTTTTGTTGTGTTTAAGGTGTTTTAGCTACTAATAAACCTTAGGAGGATGTGTAATTATTTGGTGGTGTGTGCTAGTTCAATGGAAAAAAAGATAGAAAATGAGAAATAAAGATGGCTTAAATCTACAAGGGTTTTATAGAGCATATTTGGCATAATGAAGGATTTGGTGAAAGTGAGAATGAAAATGGGATATACTAGATGGTGTAGGAATGAGATTGTGATCTAATGGTGAAGAGAAGGGATGGAAATGACAAAGGGAGCTACACTTATTGAGAAATTTTCATATTTCATCTAGTATTTCATAGCTATGAGCAAACATGTAGACATCAAATACCATTTCGTAAGAGAATTAATGAACAAAAGAGAGATTTATTTAGAATTTTGTAGGTCTAAAGATTAGTATGTAGATATATTCACTTAAGTGTTCTTAATGATAGTAATATGATTAAGAGATAATGTTGGAATTACTAATCCCAACGACTATTGAAAAACTTATCTTAGTTTATCTGTAATACTTTAAATCCCAATATGACATAGAATTGAATAGAATTGATCCATTCCCCTACTCTATTTTGTTTCTTTTATTTTTGTAGAGATCTCCATTCTCTTCTGGTATCAATCTCCTCTTATGCATGGGTCAAGATATAATTTTTACTTGATTCTAAACCACCTAGCTAATCCTTTTTTTGGATAATAATGTATACATTTTTAATATTTTAAAATTGTCTTCATACAATGTAGATGTAGTTTTTTAGTAGTGTTATTGACTAGTTAAAAAAGAATATCTTCCAAAAAAAACTAAATCAATCATAAAAAAAATATATGTATGAAGAATTTTAAATAAAATACAAATGAAAAAAATTTTGTTGTAAATTTTTTCCTCCTACATTTTCTTACACACACACACACATATAGTTTTGTGTTCCTATTATACTTGTTACTAGCAAAAATTATAATCCCTACCCAACTTGTGCATGCATCGATAGATGTTCTTAAAAAAGTAAACAATCTTATTGTAAAATCGTGGCTATGACCTCCATTATCTACCTTCCATTATACTTCTTAAGGTTTAATTTTGAGAAGAAATGCCATAGATGAGGCTGATATTCATACTTTGACTTGTCATTCTTAGAAACTCCAATCTGGTTGGATTTGACAACATCATGGAATTGGTGGATACCATTGTAACATCATGATATTTTATAATTATTTTTGAAAGAGAAAATAGGAGTCCTAATTGAGTGGAGATAACATACTTTTGTTGCTCACCCCAAAGGAAGAGAAACACTATTACCTAAAATGACTTAGATGAAGAGTGTGAGAAAGATAAGGATGGGCAGTGTGAACTCTTGGCATGGCGATGTGGGATAAACTATGACATAGGAAGTGGTTGATGGGGGTGACGACAAAGAGGATACAAATGAAGATGGAGATGAGGTCAAAACTTGGGAAAATGTTTGGGTGGAGGAAGATGATTTTTCTATCTACTTATAGGTATTTGTCTTATGATGGGGAAGGTGTTGAGGATGTCTTTTATGTGGATGATTTGGTGGAAGAGGAGGATGAAATTCTGTTGGATATCCTCCTTGATGCTTGTTGGAAGGTGAAAATTATTTTTGGGGAGTCTATGGTGGAGGTCATTGATGGAGTATTGTTTATTTTTTGGTATGTGTAAAGTGTTTCTCCTCCCTTGTTTAGGTTTTTCCTCCAAGTCATCCCATAAAAATGTGGTCTTTTCGATGCCCATGTCTTCTTAAGAAGAAATCAAGTTTCAGTTTAAGTTTTGTAAGGATGGTGTTATCTTCTCCTCTTGTTTTTATTGTTGTTGTTTCATCCCCTAGTGTTTTAGAGGAACACGTGAGTTTGATGTTTGTGGTTCTTCAAGCCTATAGATAGGTGTGGGATGCGATGAGATGGCTGAGAGATTTTGTGCACCTATGCCTATTGTTTGTATTATAGACTATGATGTGACGGATAGGAGTTTTATTATCCTATGGTTGTTTTTTCCTTGCCTCTTATTTTTGTCCTTTCTTCAACCCCTAGGGTTTTAGAGGAGCTCTATGTGAATGAGGTGTGTGGTTGGTCTAACCTACAGTTTGGTTATGACTGTGATGCAATTGATGAGACTTATTATAAGGTTAAGGAGGATGGGTTGTTCTGAATTTATATTCTTGATTCTCTTCTTACTATTTCATTAGATTGTCTTAGGGATTGCTTCTTGGGATATTTTATGGCAATCATCCCAATATTGATACTATCAAAAGATGGGTTCTTTAGGTTTGGAAAATTAGAGGTAAGGTTGGGTTAATTGTAATATTGAATGGTTTTTTCTTTTTTCTTTTTCCTTTATGGATGATTTTTCTACGATCCCTCTAGATGGGCCTTGGTTTATTGGCATGAATTTCCTTTTTCTTTAAAATTGGTCTCCTCCCAATGATAGATAAATTCAATTTTCGTATTTGGGTTTGTTTGTCAAGGCTAACTTTAGAGTATTGGAATGAAAATATTTTAAAGATTATTTCCAATTCTTTTGGGAAATATTGTGCTATTGATAAGATCATCAAATTCATGGAGCATTTTTTATTTTCTATATGTTGTGTGTTTGTGGAGAATAACTAGGTACTCCCACTCAAGTTTCCTTATCTTCAAATTTTAAATATTGGTTGTAGTAGATTGAATATGAATAATAATCTTGGGTTAAATTTGTCATTCTTGTGGTAAAGTGGGTCATGATTCCACTACTTTCTTGATAAATAACAAACAACACTTTGTTAGGAAGAAAAAGGGAAAAAATGCTAGCTTCTCTAGAGGAGTCCATTATATGCTTTGAGGAGATTCAAAAAAATAAAGGGAAATCCCAAATAGATTGTTCAATGGTGGAAATATCTTTTAAAGCTTCAAGGTTGGAAGATGCATTTTCCAATGGTCTTATGATTTTTCTTTGTCTCGAGAAAAATATTTGGGTAGAAGGATCCTTGTACTATGATAAAGAAATAATAGTTGGAATAATTTTTTAAACCACCTTGACTTTGGGTTGTTTTGTTGATTTTTTAAAGTTTTGTTATGTTTTGTCTTATGTAGTCTCATAGTTGTTCTGCTTGGTTGTTCTTTGGTGTCTAGTTGTGCTTCATTCTCTATCCTTCTCTTTGTACAAGGTTTTGGGCTCTTTCAACACCATGCTTGCCTAATAAAAAATATGAGATATTGTTGGGGAAGATTTTTATATTAACCTACATGCATAAAAGTCCAATTTGAATGCATCTTAACACTTTCTCTTCTAGGAATATTGTAGAGATATATAGCCATTGCATGCCATCAAAAAATCTAAGAACCATGAATCCAATTTAAATTTTATGTTCATGTTTCATCTCAAGATCACATATTCATATTCACTTAGCTTTTTCAGAGTATAATAAACAAAAAATAAAAGTTAGAGGTATTCTTACTAACATCCTTGCAACCTTTGAATGAATTTATTGTTGAGGAAAAGTCTTGCTAAGCCAAAGTTAGTTATCTTTGGATTCATTTTATCTTAAATAAAAATATTTCTTTTTTTGATGCCTATGAATTATTTACAACTTTAAATCCTCATGAAGGTACAAAAGTCCACAAGAAATTTCATTTATGATATTAATCCACTTTTGCGAATAAAACCTTCTATATTTTTTGGGTCTATGTTACCATTCTAAATGAAAAACAAATATTTAGTAACAACCTCATAATTTATTTATTTTTAATGGAAAAGGAAGATCCTAGGTCTAATGGATAGATCACTCAAATCAACTTTTCCAAAAACATGTGGCGTGAAAATCTTGACCAACAAGGATGTGAGATTGACTAACAAGTTGAAAGGTGAATCAACCAAGCCTAGATCTAGATTCTCTTTGTTAGAGGTGGAGGGGTTGATGGATTTAAAAGTTTATACAATGATGTAATTGAGT
>VDFB02000015.1:287362965-287411517 GCA_007258455.2 Sequoia sempervirens
TGTGCCCTCCAGGTTGTTAGCCCTGTTGGATAGTGAGTCCTGATCTAGACAATGAGTCCTTGTTTTGGCAGTGAGCCTCATTTGATAGGTAGTGAGCCTTTGTAATCGGTTTTGATATTCTTTATAGTGTGATTTAATCCTCATCATGGTTTTTCCCTTATTGGGTTTTCCATGTAAAGCTAGTGTTGTGTTTGTGTGATGATTTTTAGTTTCTACACTTGCACTTAATGTTTAATAATTTAAGCAGTGTTAAGGATTAGTTCCGATGAATGATTTAAAGGTTTTAATTTACTACAACTGATTCACCCCCCCTCTAAGTTGGCTTATTCAACATTCCTTTTCTTGTAATTTTTTCATTTATTTGTATTTGTTTTAGGAGACAAGGTAGAGACATAAAATTATGTCTAGGTGATTAAAAGTGATTGCGAGCAATCAAAATCATTCAGATCCTCCTCATTGATTTCATCAATGATTTTCCCTCCTACTAATTTTTTTTTGCCATTTGTGACAGATATTTTGAGGGAACTTGAGAGCCCAAAGGAACATATTCTATAATATCCTAGTTGTAATTCTCTCCAGGAAGAATAACTTCTATGATTATCAGAGGGGTAGGAGGAGTATTTAGGTCCATAGTCTTCGTAGGAGTGTTCTAAGAGGTCACACCTTCCCTAGATTGCTTAACTAGATCTTCAACCAATGTGTCTGGGACTACTAAATAAGAATCCTTAGTTGTAGTGTCCTCTACCCTTGGGTTTGAGAACATGTTATTAGGTTATGAATTCTTGTTGCCATTTTCTAGAGCTTATGAATCTAGAAGTTCCAACATTACGTTCAACTGCACTTAACCTTCAATCTCCTTACTGCAAGTTGGGACCTTTTGAGGAGAAGACATTTTTTCATTTGAGCATCTAACAAATCATTTTCTCCCAATACAATTTTTGGAGAAATTTCCTCTGAAACCTCAATATTATTTGATGGCACCTATTTAACCATTGAGGCAATCTCTGGAAATGAGATAAAAACATCCTTTGGAAGGATTATTTTATCAATTGGTAGAATTTCCTGTTCCTCACAAGCCTCCCAATATTTTGTATCTTGATACAAATATTTTATGCTCAAACGAGGCTTTAGATGACATGAATGACATTCTATTTTTGGCCCTTTAAGAAAAATATCCTATTTCTAGGTCCTACTCCTGGAGTGAATTTGAAAAGCCTGAGGCCAGGCCTTAGTGGTGTCTAATAAAACATAGAACCTTGTCAAAACTTTGCTATTGTCAAAACAAGTCCAATTAAGCTTCATGAAGATACCCATTTGATTTCACATGATTTCTACTATTTGGGGAACTCTTTATTCATGTGGTAGAGCTAGGAATTGCACACAAAAATGACACTGTAAATATTATCACATTGGATACAAGATTAAATTTGGGAATCCAAGGCTGAATATAAAGTCCCACATTTTGCAAAAACCACATCTTTACTTTGAATACTACATCCTTTGTTTGCTTCGAGGAAAAAATATCAACAAAAAACCCTTTTCGTTTGTCTATGTAGTGAACTTCATTAGCTCTTGCCCAATGATCCTTAACCCATTTAGTCAAAACCTTTTTAGTAGGGTTGAGATTCCAAAATTTACCAATGATTGATTTTTCATGAAGCTCCTTGATTTGGAAGTTAAGATGATCTTCCGAGAATGTTACCTAGATAACACCTCCTAGATTTTTGTTACTTTCACGAGCTCACGTGCCTTTTTGTTGTAGCTGAGGTGTTGGGTTTGTGCCATTTTGTTGAAATTTAGAGCTTGATTTCTCCTTGTTATGTCGCCTAACAAATTTCCTAGTGGTACTTTGAAACTACAGTTTCTTAGGCAGAGGAGGGTTGAAGGTTGCACCTAATGGACTTGGTTTTAGGATGAATATATTTTTAGGGAAAGACGTAGGACCCTTCTCACCTTCCAATTCCTTTGAGAGTGTGCTTGTGGGTCCTCAACTTTTGGACTAGCCTACATGTTTATGATGGAATACATGCTTTTTCCAACTTGCAAAAATATTTTTGTTTTTCCCTATCCTTGGAAATGTGTTTGTAGAACCTTGACCCTTGAACTATCTTGATTGTTGATAGTATTCTGATCAGTATACAAGCTTCTGCCAAGCCCTGTAACCTGGAAACCCTTGCTATGGTGCCTCTGTGAAGTAAAATTTTGAAAAATTCCAATAAGAGCCATTTCATGCTCAAAGATCAACCATTCCTAAGAGATAAGAGTATATAAGTTGTTGAAAATTCAAGTTTTTTGAATAATTTTATTTTCGTAAATTGGCCCCAAAGTTGTGCAAAATATGCATTTAGTGGGAACTTATAGTTGGAATTTTTTTGCCCATATCTAACCTAGCTAGTATGAATCTAGCTAGACTATATATTTTACCAAAAAATATTTTTAGTTGGGAATGCTTAAATTCACTTATGTTGATAAATTGACCAAAAGTGTGACACAATTTTATACTTTTACCCTCTATATCATTTCTCATAAATTTCAATGAAAGGGTATATAGTAATACATCTATTATTATCTGCTCACAAAGTAAAAATTTAAATATTATCTTTTTATTTTATAAATTATAATTGTATTCCCTAAATCATTTATAGGTTTCTAGGTGCTTATTGAACCTATTTTCACAAGCTACTTACTTAGGTGTCCCCACCATTGGAGGATCAGTGGAGACATTTTACGGTCCTTAGCCATTTATACTCACAAATTCATACATCTTTATGTTTACATGATGTTATCTTATTATTTTCATTTATTTCCTAGTGCTTACCATGTTTATATCCTACAACATTATAATTATAGATGTTGAGGCTAATACTTTCTTTTCAAAATTTTTTGTTGACACATAGATTTCAAAGCTTCTCTTTTATGATCATTACTACATCATGACACATTCTACTACGGTTATTCCATCTAATTTTCATAACTATCATTAATATTTTTGTTTACATGCTCTACTAATGATGATCCCTTTCATGATGATTACAAGAACTTTGATGTTTACAAAACTTATCTTTCCAAAAATATAATTTTGATATTTTCATTCTTATTTATATTTTATATTTCATTTGTATTAGAGGTAGGCTATTAGAATCTAAATATAAAGTTGCTTATTTTTTCAAAATGATTATTTAAATTTATTTAACATATAAAAATGATGTATTGAAGGAGAGATTCCATGTTAAAATGATATAATCATTCTACTCAAATAAACAGTTAAGACAAAATTTGGAGGTTCCTTCAAATAGTTGTGTTTTAGTATGTGAGCTTTTAAAGATTTATTAAAAAAATATATTTATAGAAAACCATGCACTGAAGTTTTGGATTATCAATATAAGAAAATCCAAAGAAAAAAATTAATATAAAAAAATATTTCACATTAACTTCATTATATAAAATATTTTATTCAAATGATTTTTTAATTTATTTTAAAAATATAATAATAAACTACACATAGATATAAAATTTAACCTAGAACATGTTACATATTTGGAACTATACAAAAATAATAACATTCCTAATTCATTTAAAACACCTAGAGTACTAAGTGAACACATGAGCTAAGTAAACCTTTTTTTTCCTATTGATATTAGTATTAAATTAGCATCCCACATGAGTATTGCATGATTGTTTATTGTTCTCGATCTTGTCCAACAATTGTTGACTTGGCATTCTTATAAATGTTTGATAGAAAGAAGTATTATTGTCATGTACAAACCCTTGAGCATGGAAACAAAACTTTTATGTGAAGATCAAGTTAAGTGTTTCAAGGTGGGTTGAAGGTGGGTTTTTAGAAATTAGCAAAGATTATACTTGTGAGTTTGGTATGAATCCACATTCATAAGATCATTTTACAATTATAGAATTGATCATGACAAAAAAACATAATTTTATAAATTATAATCCATTTATTACGAAACCAAATTTTCTACAACAATAATAAAACACTTTGAAGCATCTAATAAAATCATATTCTACATTAAACCACAAACTAAATTCTTATATTTGTTATTTAGATTTCTAAACAATAATTTCCATCTCTCATAAAATATCTGATGAATAATAATAATAATAATTTTTATTTATAAAAAAACATACAAAACATTTATTTATTTTTAAAATATATTTTTTCACCTATGAAGGAATGAAACTGTTCACAGTTGTGCTCTAGATGAGTACCAAAAACCTTCATTGTTATTGACACCCTAAAATAGGTCAGATAAGTTTCCAAATAATATATCACTCCTGTAAATCAAATACATATACATATACATTTAAAAATAAAATAATTGTTAAACTAATGAAGATTATATATATATATAGTATACCTGCTACTTGCAGCAATAATATAAAACCTACCCAGCTTTGATAAGCACCCATGGATATTGTTCCTGATAAATATCAGGATCTTATGGCGGGTCTTTCTCATTCTCAGATTCCATCCTTCTCATTGAGGTTTCATCTGAGGAGAAAACTTAGGAATGAGAAGAAAACTCTGACTTATCATACTTACAAACGCAAGTTTGATTCGATTTGGCAATGGAATTGGTGGATATTATTCTAACAACAGTAGATTCGATAAGCCTCTGCGCACAGAAGTCCAGTTTGAATGCATCTTAATTCTTGGAACAGCAACTCTTTTTCCATATAAAAAAGACGAAGATTTGTTTCTGCTTTAAATTTGTTTGACTACAGATAGACAGGGTATTATAAGATTTGTTTTACAAGTTCCAACTCAGTATGAACATGGATAATTTTTAATGACTTGCAGCAAAATTCGCTTTAGATTTGGAATAAAAAGTCATCAGCCAAATACCACAGCATGGCATTGACTTTATACATACCAGAGTTATTGGGAATCCCAAGCTTTTGATGCTATTCTACTTGTTAAATCTGTAGCAGGTTTAACAATTAATATGCTAAGAGGTATTCAAGGGAAAAAGGATCTTGCAATTTGCTGCATTTGCTTGAACAGGCGCTGTTTCAGGAAATGCTAATGAAATCAGTGGGACGCACATGAATTCCAGACTATGCTCTCTCCACGTTCAATTTTAAAAAGAAAACAAAATGATTGACATTATCGCCATGGCCTTCTGTTAACACTACTCAACGACAGCTATTTTTTTCTTCCAGTCACGGTTTAGGGTAATTGAGTTTGAGGAATTCCTCTCTCTAATATTGTATTGTTAATGTAGACATTATGTATTATTAACTTGACTTTATATTTATGGGGTAACGTTTGTTCCTGCCTATTATATATGATTACAGATCTTGGAACATGTTCATGTTCTTGCACAACACTAAAACCATTTCAAAATACAAGTCAATTTGGATATTTTGAAGCTATGATGGATGGATGGCTGGGCCAGTGTAGAAAATAAAGATGTCCATTTCAATAGTGGTAAATATTTAGAGTATTCAATTCAAATTAAATTTAAAATTCTTTTGTCAAATTTTTATAGGAGCAATACTTTAATAATTATAATAATATAAAAAGATTAGCTGAAGAGTATACTAATGAATCATGATTATCTTATGTAAATTATATGACAATTTTTTTGAGCGACATAGTGTACAAATATATTAGTGTATTATCATCTTACACTTGTGTCAAAATAAGTTCTTGAATTCAAACACAATAAGGCAAGCATTCCACATCGCATTCAAGATTGAAGTTAAGTCCATGCTAAAGAAAAAGTTTTTCTTGCAAAAGAAGAAGCTTGGGTAGGAAACAAAGCCCTTTGTGCAAAAGCAAAATTCCCTTATATAGAAGCTGCCATAAAATTGTAGATTATTCGTGTCAAATGCTAAAACATTCGATTGTCTGCTTCAAGAAAGGATAAGGGAAAGAATAAGCAATAAAGTGATAGGAGTGTCATTGCACCTTCCTACTAATTCACACAATGATGCTAAATTTTGAGTGCAATAATCTCTAGTGTTAGAAGCTAAATCAAATACTATGTAAGTTGAGACCCATATAGAGCTACAATGTTGTCAACATGAGAATATCTTTGCAAGAAAGTGGGAATATCTTCCACATGAAATGCCAAGTCAATAGATAACTATTCTATGCTATTATCTATAGAAAAAAATAAAATAATGTCATCTCACAAGGTATAGTCAAGCACTTAGGTCTTTCCACTAATGCACATCCAAAAGGTTACTCTTTGGGATCATTACAACAAGGATATTTAGGTAGTATGTCACTATACTTTCAATTATACAATTAAACCCATGTAAAACATAATTACTTGTGACATTGTGTCACTAGAAGTCAATATGTGTATGATAGAGATGTGTTTACAAAAAAAAGCCATAATAGTATACAATGCAATGCACACTAAAAATCACTGTGTTAAGATTTATATGTTTTACCAAAGACCAAAGCAACCTTGATACATTCCTTGGAAATGATGCCATAGGATCATTTTCCACATAATAAAGTTCATGCTTCTCATGGTGTGTTCAAAGGTACCTAAATGGGGAAGCAAGTGCATAATAGTAGTACACAAGTTAACATAAATTTAATTATCAAATTAGCAACAACAACACAAGACATTACAATTATATGTAGATTTCTTTGAGAAATACAAAGATCTTCCTTGACACTGTGGTACTCGAATATTTTTTTCCTTGGATCCCCTCTTTTCAACAACTGTATATTATATATATTTGGGTTCAAATGATGAAATTAAATTCCAAATTCAAGAGTTGATTGATCATGTAGTTAAATACGACTCAACACTTCTTAATTTGATCACCTAATAGACCTTGCACCAAATAAAGATGGTACATGACAATCTTGCATTCAATATCACATGATAAATAATATACAAAATGGGTATTTCCTACTACACATTCAAAATCTTCTAGACCAAATTTCTAATGTGTAATACTTCACTAAGATCAATCTCAATTCAGTATATCACTAACTATAATTTTAACTTGAATAGATTTTGAAAAGAACATATAAAACTATGGAGGTATTTAATAAATTGTTGGTTGTAAATTTTAGCCTACCTAATGCACGAACAACATTCATGTGCTTGATGAACAACATCCAATGACCATTTACCAACTCCTTTATTATCATCTACTTGAATGTTTATCCCCATCTTTAGTAAGCATTAGGAGAAGCATGTGGAGCATGCATCATGCATCATGGGTATATTTTTTTCTAACACAAGTTACATGTAGAATTAATCAAGTTTACCTTTAAAGCATGTTCCAAATGCAATAATTGGGCTACACCATTGATCACATAGGACTTCATATAAAACCATATAAGATCAAGGCCATTCAAGAATGGATAACTCTATGCAACATCACTAAATTGTGTATATTTATCAAGCTCTCTAATGTCTTCCATAGGTTTTCCTCATATTCTTGTACATTTTTTATCCAGTAAGTCAAACAAAGCACACCAAGAAAGTATCATTTGGATAATTGCACACTAATGTGAGCCTTTGAGGAGATCAAGAATTGTCTCTACATAATGCCCATTCTAGCAATGTCTAACATTACACACTCCTTAGGGATTTAGATTAATGGATATGACTATACATTGAATGCACATTACTCACACACTATAGGCAATTGGTTGTATATCACTCATTGAAATTTTAGTGACATTATTTATCATTTCTCCATCAATGAGAAATAATTGTATACCATTGTTTAAGCTATCAACCAGTGGAAAAACTAAATTATAGGTAATGAGAGAATCATGTATTCTAATCATAAACCACTTCCTTTTCTACACAAATAAAGCAAGTTGTCCAAAGAATATGTGCCACATGAATTAAATGTCAAAATTGGAGCAATTCCATTTTGGGAGTAGCCACAACAAGGGAAAAAGATAATAAGGTAGTAGATTGTCTTAGTTGATTGTCAATTTACACATTCATCATTATATTGAACTCACATGACAATAACTTCTTTGACTAGAATAATTTCTACTTAATAAAAATAAACTTTGCACAAACATACACCATGCTTGTGTAGGGTTAACACAAATTTTATTTGTTTGACAATATTCTCTGCAATATTGAGCATCCATGTGCTCTAAGAGACATGCATTCTAAAATCTTATTTGGGAGGAACACTATGCCAAACTAGTTAAAAATTTCAACATAACTAAAACAAATTGGTAAAACTATAACAACATTTATGTTGGCCTCATTTATGCATAAACACTTATTTCCATATGAATGCATGCATTCCTTGTTGCATATTTAAGCCCACAAATAGGAAGCCATGGTTCTACACACCTTTAGTGGTACCATAAATTCCTTGGGAATTTAATTGTATGTATTTAATGAGTGAACTACCTATCAAAACACACCATAATGACTTTGTGTTTATTTTAGTATGATTAGTTTTTAAAAATGGCCATCGTAACTACTTGTGAGAAAAGAATCATGATTTAAGAAACCACATGCCTTTGCTTCAAGTTGTTTGGGTACATTTTTGGCTGTGAAAATCCATTATTTCTCACCATGCCATATTTTTAATGCATTTTGGAAATCCTTGTGGGAGAGATTAAACACACAATTTTATTAGTCTACAATATTGTATCTATAGAAAGATGACTAGAGCGAGGTGGTTATTTACATATTTTTGTATCTTTTGTGCATCTACAACTACATGCATCCACAAACTTGGGATGCCAATAGATCTTTACATAGATCTATAGGAGGCCATCCCTTCCAAACATGCCTTGGTTTACAATATTTCCAATGGAACCCTTAGACATATTTTATAATGCATGTCTCATATAGGAACATAAAGTTGATAAAATATTAAATTTTCTATAACACATATATATTGTACACTTGAAAGTACAACATATTTTCTTAGGATAAGAAAATATATATAAATAGAATTATGATGTACTTTATACATCTTAGTCATTAAATGCCAATGACGAAGTTTGGTTACATCTTTAGAAGGAAATGTTTATGGGCCTACACATGAAGATGTAACTTTTACACTATAGATGTGTGAGATCATATATAGTTTATTTTTGTTGTGTTTAAGGTGTTTTAGCTACTAATAAACCTTAGGAAGATGTCTAATTATTTGGTGGTGTGTGCTAGTTCAATGGAAAAAAGATAGAGAATGAGAATTTTATTGATATTCTTGTGAGAAGGAATAAAGATGGCTTAAATCTACAAGGGTTTTATAGAGCATATTTGGAAATAATGAAGGATTTGGTGAAAGTGACAATGAAAATGGGATATACTAGATGGTGTAGGAATGAGATTATGATCTAATGGTGAAGAGAAGGGATGAAAATGACAAAGGGAGCTGCACTTATTGAGAAATTTTCATATTTCATCTGGTATTTCATAGTTATGAGAAAACATGTAGACATCAAATACCATTTCGTAAGAGAATTAGTGAACAAAAGAAAGATTTATTTAGAATTTTTTAGGTCTAAATATTAGTATGTAGATATATTCACTCAAGTGTTCATAATGATAGTAATATGATTAAGAGATAGAGTTGGAATTACTAATCCCAACGACTACTGATAAACTTACCTTATTTTATCTGTAATAGTTTAAATCCCAATATGACATAGAATTTAATAGAATTGATCCATTCCCCTAATCTATTTTGTTTCTTTTATTTTTTGTAGGGATCTCCATTCTTTTCTAGTATCAATATCCTTCTCTTATGCATGGGTCAAGATATAATTTTTACTTGATTCTTACCACCCAACTAATCCTTTTTTTGGATAATAATGTATACATTTTTAATATTTTAAAATTGTCTTCATACAATGTAGATGTAGTTTTTTAGTAGTGTTATTGACTAGTTAAGAAAAATATCTTCCAAAACAAACTAAATCAATCATAAAAAAAATATATGTATGAAGAATTTTAAATAAAATGCAAATGAAAAACTTTCTGTTGTAAAATTTTTCCTCCTACATTTTCTTACATATATATATATATTGTTTTGTGTTCCTATTATACTTGTTACTAGAAAAACTTATAATCCCTACCCAACTTGTGCATGCATCCATAGATATTCTTAAAAAAGGAAACAATCTTATTGTAAAATCATGGCGATGACCTCCATTATCTACCTTCCATTATACTTCTTAAGGTTTAATTTTGAGAAGAAATGCCATAGATGAGGCTGATATTCATACTTTGACTTGTCACTCTTAGAAACTCAAATCTGGTTGGATTTGACAACATCATGGAATTGGTGGATACCATTGTAACATCATGATATTTTATAATTATTATTGAAAGAAAAAGTAGGAGTCCTAACTAAGTGGAGATAAAATACTTTTGTTGCTCATCCCAAAGGAAGAGAAACACTATTACCTGAAATGACTTAGATGAAGAGTGTGAGAAACATAAGGATGGGCAGTGTGAACTCTTGGCATGGTGGTGTGGGATAAACTGTGACATAGGAAGTGGTTGATGGGGGTGACAATGAAGAAGATACAAATGAAGATGGAGATGAGGTAAAAACTTGGGAAAATGTTTGGGTGGAGGAAGATGATTTTTCTATCTACTTATAGGTATTTTTCTTATGATGGGGAAGGTGTTGAGGATGATCTAGTGGAAGAGGAGGATGAAATTCTGTTGGATATCCTCCTTGATGCTTGTTGTAAGGTGAAAATTCTTGTTGGGGAGTCTATGGTGGAGGTCATTGATGGAGTATTGTTTATTTTTTGGTATGTGTAAAGTGTTTCTCCTCCCTTGTTTAGGTTTTTCCTCCAAGTCATCCCATAAAAATGTGGTCTTTTCGATGCCCATGTCTTCTTAAGAAGAAATGGGATTTCAAATTGAGTTTGTTAAGGATGGTGTTATCTTCACCTCGTGTTTTTATTGTTTTTGTTTCATCCCCTAGTGTTTTAGAGGAACAGATGAGTTTGATGTTTGTGGTTCTTCAAGCCTATAGATAGGTGTGGGATGTGATGAGATGGCTAAGAGATTTGGTGCACCTATGCCTATAGTTTGTATTATAGACTATGATGCGATGGATAGGAGTTTTATTATCCTATGGTTGTTTTTTCCTCGCCTCTTATTGTTGTCCTTGCTTCAACCCCTAGGGTTTTAGAGGAGCTCTATGTGAAGGAGGCGTGTGGTTGGTCTAACCTACAGTTAGGTTATGACTGTGATGCAATTGATGATATTTATTATAAGGTTAAGGAGGATGGGTTGTTCTGAATTTATATTCTTGATTCTCTTCTTACTATTTCATTAGATTGTCTTAGGGATTTCTTCTTGGGAGATTTTATGGCAATCATCCCAATATTGATACTATCAAAAGATGGGTTCTTCAGGTTTGGAAAATTAGAGGTAAGGTTGGGTTAATTGTAATATTGAATGGTTTTTTCTTTTTTCTTTTTCATTTATGGATGATTTTTCTATGATCCCTCTAGATGGGCCTTTTTTTCTTGGTATGAATTTCCTTTTTCTTTAAAATTGGTCTCCTCCCAATGATAGATAAATTCAATTTTCCTATTTGGGTTTGTTTGTCAAGGCTACCTTTGGAGTATTGGAATGAAAATATTTTTAAGATTATTTCCAATTCTTTTGGGAAATATTGTGCTATTGATAAGATCATCAAATTCATGGAGCATTTTTTTTTTCTATATGTTGTGTGTTTGTGGAGAATAACTAGGTACTCCCACTTAAGTTTCCTTATCTTAAAATTTTAAATATTGGTTGTAGTAGATTGAATATGAATAATCTTGGGTAATTTGTCATTCTTGTGGTAAAGTGGGTCATGCTTCCACTACTTTCTTGATAAATAAGAAACAACACTTTGTTAGGAAGAAAAAGGAAAAAAATGCTAGCTTCTCTGGAGGAGTCCATTATATGCTTTGAGGAGATTCAAATAAATAAAGGGAAATCCCAAATAGATTGTTCAATGGTGGAAATCTCTTTTAAAGCTTCAAGGTTGGAAGATGCATTTTCTAATGGTCTTATGATTTTTCTTTGTCTCAAGAAAAATATTTGGGTAGAAGGATCCTTGTACTTTGATAAAGAAATTAATATTTGGAATAATTTTTTAAGCCACCTTGACTTTGGGTTGTTTTGTTGATTTTTTAAAGTTTTGTTATGTTTTGTCTTATGTAGTCTCATAGTTGTTCTGATTGGTTGTTCTTTGGTGTCTTGTTGTGCTTCATTCTCTATCCATCTCTTTGTACAAGGTTTTGGGCCCTTTCAAGACCATGCTTACCTAATAAAAAATATGAGATATTGTTGGGGCAGATTTTTAGATTAACCTACATGCATAAAATTCCAATTTGAATGCATCTTAACACTTTCTCTTCTGGGAGTATTCTAGAGATATATATAGCCATTTCATGCCATCAAAAAAATCTAAGCATCATGAATCCAATTTAAATTTTATGTTCATGTTGCATCTCAAGATCACATTTTCATATTCACTTAGCTTTTTCAGTGTATAATAAACAAAAAATAAAAGTTAGAGGTATTCTTACTATGTCCTTGTAACCTTTGAATGAATTTATTATTGAGGAAAAGTCTTGCTAAGCCAAAGTCAGTTATCTTTGAATTCATTTTATCATAAATAAAAATATTTCTTTGTTTGATGTCTATGAATTATTTACAAGTTCAAATCCTCATGAAGGTACAAAATTCCACAAGCAATTTCATTTATGATATTAATCCACTTTTGTGAAAAAAACATTCTATATTTTTTGGGTCTATGTTACCATTCTAAATGAAAAACAAATATTTAGTAACAACCTCCTAATTTATTTATTTTTAATGGAAAAGGAAGATCCTAGGTCTAATGGATAGATCACTCAAATCAAACTTTTCCAAAAACATGTGGGGTGAGAATCTTGACCAACAAGGATGTGAGATTGACTAACAGATTGAAAGGTGAATCAACCAAGCCTAGATCTAGATTCTCTTTGTTAGAGGTGGAGGGGTTGATGGATTGAAAATTTTATACAATGATGTAATTGAGTAAACTATGCAAATGTAACATTATGAGATGAATTTTGACTGACTGAAAACACATACAAAATTAAGTTCCAAAAAACTAGAAGTTAGAGACTGATGCACCTGTGGTTTGAATTTGAGCTGATTTTGGGTGGTCTAGGGAGCAATGACACCCTAGATTGGGGATCTAATTTCAAAAAATGACTTCACAAGCCTTAGGTCCCTAGTATGTAGCTTCTTCATTTTAGTTTTTTTGTCGAATCTTCATATGTTGTTGAGATAACTTATATTTCATGAGTTGTCAACTTATAGGGTTTTGATGCATGAATGAGGAAATTATCTTCAATCACCCTCCAATATTCTCTAGATCATTAACCTACACACATAAAGAGAGGAAAATGGTTGTGCTATATATGGTTTTACCTTAGTGAAACTTCATGTTGGTATTTCTATCTCCACAATTTGGAAAAATTGATTAAAAAAAAGTCTATCCTTTTGAGGAATAGAGGCTAAATGATAAACAATTGATGAATTGAGACTTTTCTACAACTCACCAATCAAATATGATCTCCTTGATGGACTAAATTCATGATCATCACCTTCAAGGATAAATTTTTTCTTGGATTTATTTGATTTGAAGACCTACAAGAATTAGTACTAAAAAAAAATGCATATACATGAATAAAATCACATAAAAGTTTGACATGATGCTTCAATGATAAAATGTTGCAGGGTGATCCCACAAAGCTGGTTTACAATTTCTGGGAGGAACTGATCTTTTTGCTGAAATCACATTTTTTTAGAAAATATAATGATTTAAGCCTTAAAAGGTTCCATTTAAAGAATTCCAATTGAAGAGGGTTTGATCAAACTACCTTAAATCAAACCCCCTTGGATAGAACCCCGCTAGTTTTAAACCATACCTATAACAGAGTCTCCTTTACACCTATCAAATTACTGATAAACAACCACTTGTGATTTACCTTTTGGGGGATCAAATGAATTCATTTAAAATTTATTTTTTGTAAGTATGTAGTCCTTATTATAAGCTTCCCAAAAAGTATAATTTTAAACGAATTTAATTTTATTATTATATTTATTTTTTATTTTTTGTGAATGTAGGTTTTTCACCGAAAATCAAGCTCTCTATTTTGCACACGTGGAAAAATATCAGATTATTAAAAAATAAAAATAAAAATATTAGTGCACTAGATATTGAAGTCCTTGATCCAACAAAGAAAAAAAATTGAATTTCGATACATACAAAAAAGGTTATGCATTATATGGTCGTGCTATGTCGAATTATAATTGGTTTGAATTCAAAACTTGATTAAAGAAAACATATTCAATAAAAATTATCTAACCAAGTGGAAGCACTAGATATCAGAGTTACAAATCTAAATTTGAAAGAATTAGAATTTTATCCTTCATGGAAAAAAAGTTATACGTTATACAGTCAACATCACTTTTTAAAAATGTTGTTTTCTGAAAAAAACTAATTTTCGAGGGAGATGAAAAAAGAAGTGCAATATGATTCCAAAAGTTTTGAAAAAAATATATTTAGAATCTATAGAAAAAATATCACGAAACTCTAGTTTTCATCATCTTCAAATTCCTCATGGTTTAGCTGCTATAGGTGCCCGAAAGTGAAGATTTAGTTAAAAAAATTTATTTCAGTGTTCAGTTTGGCCAAAAATTGTAAACCACTATTGTGGGATCACCCTGCAATAATTCTATTTTTTTTGCTCTTGACTACTCTTGGATTGATTTTTGAAGTATTCTCCTTAATAGTTTTTCTCAATATTTTGTTGTTCATTAAAATTGTGAAAAATTACTATGTATTTAGATGTAATTAGTCTAATTTCCCAAAAAAAAAAATTATAGCTGACAATTAGGTTTTGAATTTCAAATGATAAAAATTACCAGCACCAACATATTTGAATTTGGTGCCAACTTAAGAGGGCACCCTAGACCAGATCCCTCCTTTTTTTGGATTTAAGGTATCTGGGGGAAATATTAAATGCATACTTTGATCTTTTACATTTGAGTTTTTGATAAATGTTAAAATAGGTCATGCAATTCATAATTTAGGAAATTAGGTGTATAATTAGGTTTAATAACATAAGGGGGAGAAAAATCTAGTGTGAAATTGCCAAGGGTGAATTTACGATGCTACATTTAGCCCCCACTTTAGTGAGAGTATGAACTTACACTCAATCTCATATTAAAGTAAGAATATGCCAAGAGGGGTTCAATTATCTAAATATTGAAGAGATAGGAGAGCAATAAATATAGGAGGAGGGCACAAGCCTCTAGGATTCAAGATCTTATGCAAGAAAACATGATGACAAGGGATGATGTGCAATGCGGTATGACAAACAGGAAGCATACACAATGAAGACACACAACATAGAATTATCATAAAGATAATAATAAAAATGTAAACAAACATGATGCAAAAAGATGTAAAAAGGTGAGTATGACAATCACAGAATAGCAAGCTCCACAAAAATATTACTAGGATCCATACCCAAGGATCTCATGAATCACGAGATAAAAAAGTATGATATTTTCTAGGTGAATCATGAATCAAGGCATCGCAAGCTAGTGAAATATAATATTCACTAAGTAAACCTTCTAAAAAAAGGTAGCAAATGAGAAACACACAAGGGCTAGTGAGGATTGTTTTTCACTAGGTGTGTACCCATGCCAACTATACCAAGAATTATAGTCTAAATAATTATGATAAGATGCTACACAAATGATCAAAATGTCAGGCCAACACATCACTAAGTCCAGTGTGTGTGAACAAAGTGAAGCACATAATGGAATGCATGCCCCCACTTTAAAGTAATTGCTAAACACCACTTTTTGAGTAGTTGCTTTAAGGTAGAATAAAATGATAAAATACAACATGATAAGGTCATGAGAGCTTATTTGGAAAGCCCTATTCTCATGATATGTTCCCAAATAAAGCTAACTCATTATAAAGGGTTTTCCCCAAGACAAAGCCTTATAACAAAAGAAAATACGATCACACGAGGGATCCACGGATTTGAGGTCAATATACATCTTTTCTAATATATAATATGATAATCTTGAAATTGACATGATTCCCCTAGATACACATGGAACTACAAACTTAATGGAAGAATGACACATAGAGATAATAGACAAACTTTTGGGTCAACATGGAAGAGACCTAAATATCTCAATGCCTTGCATCAAGTCCCCAAAGGGAAAACATAAGACAACAATTTTTTTATGACATATAGAAGAGTGAAGGTAAAAATAGATGAATTTCACAATTGATTCATTTCATTTGTATCCTTGATCTAGTAAGGAAAACAAGGGAAACCAACATACAAAGCTCAACATGGGAGATCACATCACATGCCAACAAACACACAAAAGACAGACAAAAATGGTACTACACATGTGAGCCAATCTAAAGAAAATCTTTCGCATCCCAATCTTGCTCATCATATATGTGATGAGGTGTAAAAATTAGGGCTTATCAAGATAAACCACTAGAATTTCTACACTCTAAATCACTACAATTTATGCAATTATGAGGGCTAAAAGATGCAAATAATAATAAGAAATCAACCCTAACTATTATAGCAACTATGAGGGGAGTTTTTTGAGCTCAAAGAGGTGTGTACCTTGCTACAAGAAGTTTGATTTTAGGGCACAAAGGAATCATTCGCCTTTATTGGTGAATGGGTCCCTATTAGGGTTTCTGAAACTGAGATCTAGGTTATTTTCCTTGATGTCTGGACTCTTAGATTCCTAGTTTTTAGCTCTCAAAAACCTATACTTAATTATGTAGCTTCAATTCTCTATTCTAACATTTTGAAGGTCAATCTTGCAACTTGATAACTTTGACAATTTTTCTCTAAACTTCTTCTCCACTTGATCTTCAACTTGCAAATTTGAAAATACACATTCAAGGGAAGAAAAACTTGTTGTTTGTTAGTGAATAGGGGTTTGCCTAAGTCAAACCCCTTGTAGGTAATTAAAACAAATGATGAAATAATGAAATTGAAGCATGAAACATGAAATGATGAAATGTTGATACCTTGGAAGATGTCTTGGAAGATAAATCTACAATCTAACATGTAGTGGCCATGAAGAATGTAGATCTTGATCTTGAATAAGATGTGAACAATGCTTGCAATAGATCCTCAATGCTATATCAACTTTCTTAGCTCAATAACATGCATGAATGCACTAAACCATTGACATGATGAAATGATCTTGAATTGCTACAATAAACTCTTGGTAATCTACCTTGAAATGTCTTTGAAAATTATCTTGAAGCACTCTATAATTTTCTCTTTAAGTTTCTAGGATGTCTCAAAAAATTACTAGTTGAAACAATGTGAATTAACCTCTTATTTATACTAAATCAAGAGATTAACCCTGAAATTCAAACAATTCAAGCCGACACCAAATCTGGAAACAAACATTATTAAATTCCTGCCAGAATAAAATTAAAAAAGGGAGTCCTCATTAAGGTAGGACCCATTCGCCACCGAGGGTGAATGGGTTATGGTACCCTTTTCTAGGACCTTTCCTTCGATTAATTTAAGAACATTAAGAATTAATATGAAATATGAGCTGATAAAGGGGGGTCCTATAGAGGGAGGATCCATTTGCTACCTAGGGAAAATGGGTCCTAGCACCATTTTCTAGGACCTTGATTTATCCCAATTAAACGTTATGTAATTTGAATTATGGGTGTCAGGATAGATCTTTGAGAGGTGTCATAAATGAGGCTTAAATTTGAATTAAAGGGGCTAATTAACTCCAATTAACCACAATTAATTAAGATGAACCTAGATAAGTGTGAAAGTGTGTTACAACACTTTACAACACTTAAATAAGATACACATTAAGTTCATTTTATGAAAAGGGGGACCAAGATCAATGTGAATGTGTTACAACACATTACAACATTAAACCTAGGTAAAATTTGGTTAATTCAATGATAATTACTCCTAAATCAAGTACGAAAAAATGATACTTTTTTCGTTACTACATTTTTCCCCCACTTTAGTGAGAGGATGAAACCATGTCAAATGCACACTACAATATTCATTCAATACACTTAAGTATGCAACAATAAAAAATATACATGATCATACCCTATCAAAGACCAATAAAGAAAAAAAAAGGATCAAGCACAACTATCCCAATGAGATGTGGAGCAGGGTTGTTTATCCATAACATATGCTGCTCACTCTGCAGTAGTGGAACCTCAGTCTGTCCACTAGGTGAGTTATCCCAATGAAGTGGAAAATGAGAGAATCAAATTAGCCTCTCATACCATCGAAGTTATCCTTCTGATGACTTAATAAGGCACCACAATATAATGCTTTTGTAATGTCATGTATGTAATTTTTTGTTAAAAGGGTATTTTTATTTTTTTGTGTAAGGTCTTTTTCTTAGGGAGAATTGTGCCTAATGTCTCTAAGAGAGGACAAGTCAAGGGTGTCAGATCATTAATCATGGGATTCCTCATTCACATCATACCATGACGATAAACCATACACTCTTGGAGGACATCAAACCTAATGACACCACCAATAAGAGGACACATCACAAAAAAAAAGAAAAAAATGCCATGAAATTTAGTCGAAAGATGTGATCGATATATGCCCCCACTTTAAAATGGTTGATACACCATTACTATGAGAAATTTCTTTAAAGTATCCATATGTTTTCCCTAAGATGAGAGCTTTCGTCGAACAAACCTATGCCAAGTCATATGTTTTTGAAATAAGTTGCATCATGAAATAGGAAGGAAGGGTTTCCCCCACAAATATATAAGGGACCTATGGATTCATGGTCAGTATGTTTTTGCTATGTAATATTGTTATAACATGGAACTGGACATCATTCCCCAAATACTCATAGAACTGGAAGAATGACACAAAGAGAGTGAAAAAAAAGAAAAAACCTTTTGGGCCAACTTGGAAGAGACTTGAACGTCTCAACCCTTGCATCATCCCCAAAAGGAAAACACAAGACAAATAAAAAAGATAAAAGAAAGATTTTGGGTCACCATGTAAGAGACCTAAATGTCTCGACGCCTTGCGTTACCCCTAAAGGAAAATACAAGAAAAATGGAAAAGATTACGACATATAGAAGAATGAAAGGTACATGTAGAGGAATGCACAAAAAAAGAGAGCTACATCAAATGACACAACATGGGGGATGACATCACGCACATGCAATCACATAAAGAAAACCGTAAAAAGAAAAAGACTAGTAAGGTACATGCGAGTCAACCTAAAGTGGGTCGTCTATACATCCCAATCTTGGTTGGTATAAACAAAAGGCAGATAACTAGCCAAAGGGACAAGAGAAAGTTCCAAACTAGAAGAAGCACCAAGTTCAACACTATTTTTATGGGATTTGTCATTTAAGCTCATAGAACAAGAAAACAATGTATTCAACTCATCATGAACTTGTTCATTAACTTTTGTAATGTCAATGCCATTGTCTAGATTTATCACAACAGGGGGTCGAATGAAAATGCCCATGGAATTTTCTTGTTTATATTGTGGCAAGGGTATAGAGTCATCATGCTTTGCTTCAAGTAAGTTTGGATTTTGATTTTGTATGTTGTTTTTGTCTTCTTGAGTTTGTAATCTACAAGCAATAGCACGTTTCCTATTCCTACACTCTCTAGCACTTTGGTTCCTTTTCAATCTATTGTCAATTTGTGTTTGTGTAAGAGTGGGTTTGTCAATCATAGGTTGCTTCTCTTTCTTGTGAGGAATAACATAAACAATAGTAGCTTGTTCAACAACTTTCTCTTTGACTTCGTAAACTTGTTTGACTCTAGGAGGGACAAGGGGATTGTTTGTGTTATCTCATGGCCTCTTGTAGGAAATTGTGGGAGGTTTTTCTATAGGTTGTTCTTGTATGTTCGGAAGGGCTTTTGGTTTGATCATTGCTTCGTCAAGGATAGTTGTTGCATTTATATGTTGAGGCATGTTTAGAAGGGATAATTCTACTATTTTCTTTTCCTTGAACTTTTGATATGATTTGAAAAAGAAATCCTCATGAGGATTGATAGGTTCCATAGGCTCGAGCCAAAATAAATCTAGTGAAAAATTCCCTTAGGCCGACGTAGGATTAAATCCACTATGATGGAAAATAAAGATATCATTTCCAAATGGAAACTTTAGACATTTATGCACAAATGAAGGGAAAAAATTCATGGAGCGAAGCCATGGATAGCCTAGCTTCACATGAAATTGGTCCAATTGTGGAATGATAGAAAATGAGACAGTTAATGTTTTCAGTCCCACTTTTAAAGGGAGATCTATCAAGCCTATTGTAGGGAAAGCAAACCAATTATGCATCTTGATCTAGATGCTTTCAGTTTTTCATATGCATCTTGATATAGTTCATGCACATATAAGAATTCTTCAATGATCACAATCTCTCCACAGGTGGGATCAATTAATATCCCATTAGTGGGCTTATCATTGATTTATCCAACTATGTAAAGAGGACCATCAGGTGCACATTTGAGTATGTCATTTTGTGAGAAAGCAAGGTCAAGAGGATTTTTAGTTAAGCCCTTATGAGGTTTAGCTTTGATAAATGCTACCACTTCCTCTATAGGATGTGGTTTCCTATGATCATCATCCATGTTAACATTGTTCTTAGTTTTAGTAGGAGGATTTCCTGTGGTATGTATATCATTATTTTTTTGCTTATTCCAAAATTTGTGAATGAAGGGACTAAGAATATAGATAATTTATGTTCCATTTCCAATTTTAAGTACATTCCTTAGGTTTTTTATAATGGGAACCAAGCTAATGTCTATGTATTCACTAAGGATATGGGCTTGTAAGTTTTTAGATGTTTCATCTAGTTTGTTTAGGTCATCCTGTGAGATTTGAAGGGAAGTGTACAAATATTGAGCCTTAAAGGGTTGATTAGAAATACTATCAGAAAGAGAGCTAGAAAACCCAAGATCCATGGCGAGTGAGATATTGCGAGATGACATGAGCCTCAAACATGTTTTACAACCCTAGTGTGCAAACCCTAAACAAAAAGAGGCAATGCAACAAACCTATAATGAGATACAATTTTTAGATTCTAAGTAATGCAATTTACTGATTACACAATGCAATAAGTTGGAAATGGAATGTTTGAATGCAATTTTGAATTTTAACAATGCATTGAAATGAAGCAATTTAAGCTAAATGCAATAAATTTGATGAAACAACAAATCAAGAAATTGAAATAGGAAAGGAATAGAAGCCTAAAACTAATATTTTAATTTCTAGAAAATGCAAATCAATAGCTAACATGGACTCATTCACTAGTAAGGGTGAATGTGTCTTGGATAAGTCTTTCTAAGATGTTTATGTGGATTTCAGGGTGATTTTTAATGCTTTTTCAGATGCTATAAGGTTTAGCTTTGACTTGATTGGGTACCCATTCACTAGTAAGGGTGAATGGGTCATGGTTAGGTATTTTTAAACTATTTTTGAATGATTTGTAAGCTTTTAGTAATGTCTTTCAGTACCAAGTCTGAGGCAGTAAGTTTCGGTTTCAAAATTTCCAAAAATGCAATGAAAAGATGAATGCAAGGACCTATGTTGAAATGCATTTTTAAATTTTTTTTTCAAATGCAAATAAATGATATCTAAATGAATGCACAATTATCAATTTGTTTTTGTATTTTTCAATTTTAAAGAGATGGAAAATAATGCAAATCTAAACCCTAAATGAGATGCAATTGTGAATGTAATGCAAGAAACCCTAAATGAGATCTTAATTTAATGCAAATGAGATTCAAGTGAATGCAAGCTCTAATATAATATGCAAAGACTTCAAAAATTAGAAAATTACAATGTTCAATATGTCAGGTTCACCATTAATGACGAGGTGGAAAAATTAGGGCTTATGAAGATAAAACACTAGAATTGCTCCACACTAAATCACTACAATTTATGCAAATATGAGGGCCAAAAGATGCAAATAATAATTAGAAATTGATCCTAACTATTATAGCAACTATGAGGTGAGTTTTTGGAGCTCAAAGAGGTGTGTACTTTACTGCAAGAAGCCTATTTTTAGGGCACAAAGGACTCATTCGCCTTTAGTGGTGAATCTGTCCTTGTTAGGGTTTTTGAAACTGAGATATAGGTTATTTTCCTTGATGTCTTCACTCTTAGATTCCTGATTGTCAACTCTTCAAAAATTGAACTTAATTCTATAGCTTCAATTCTTTTTTCTTGCACTTTGAAGGTCAATCTTGCAACTTGACAACTTTGACAATTTTTCTCTAAACTTCTTCCCTACTTGATCTTCAACCTTTCAATATGCAAATACACATTCAAGGGAAGAAAAACTTGTTTGTTAGTGAATAGGGGTTTGTGTATGTCAAACCCCTTGTAGGTAATTAAACCAAATGATGAAATAATGAAAATGAAGCATGAAACATGAAATGATGCAATGTTGATACCTTGGAAGATGTCTTGGAAGATAAATATGCAATCTAAAATGTAGTGGCCATGAAGAATGTAGATCTTGATCTTGAATAAGATGTGAACAACGCTTGAAATATATCCTCATTATTGCATCAAATTTCTTAGCTCAACAACATGCATGAATGCACTAAACCCTTGACATGATGAAATGATCTTGAATTGCTGCAATAAACTCTTAATAATCTGCCTTAAAGTTCTCTTGAAGTGCCTTATAATGTTCTCTTGAAGTTACTAGGATGTCTCATAAAATTACTAGGTGAAACAACATGAAATAACCTCTTATTTATACTAAATCAAGATATTAACCTCAAAATTCAAACAATTCAAGCCGACACCAAATCTGGAAACAAACATTATTAAACTCCTGCGATAATGAAATTCAAAAAAGGGGTCCTCATTAAGGGAGGACCCATTTTCCACCTAGGGAAAATGGGTCTTGGTAATGTTTTCCAGGACCTTGTCTTAGTGGAATGAAAGAACATTGATAATCCATATGAAATATATTGATAAAGGGGGGTTCTATAGAGGGATGACCCATTTCCCACCTAGGGTAAATGGGTCCTAGCACCATTTTCTAGGACCTTTATTTTTCCCAATTAAATGTTATGTAATTTGAAATATGGGTGTCAGGATAGATCTTCGGGAGGTGTCATAAATAAGGCTTAAATTTGAATTAAAGGGGCTAATTAACTCCAATTAACCACAATTAATTAAGAGGTCCCTAGATAGGTGTGAAAGTGTGTTACAACACTTTACAACACTTAAATGAGGTACAAATTAAGTTCATTTTATTAAAAGGGGTCCCAAGATCAATGTGAATGTGTTACAACACATTACAACATTAAACCTAGGAAAAATTAGGTTTATTTAATGACAATTATTCCCAAATCAAGTAAGGAAAAATGATACTTTTTCTGTTACTACAATATGGAAGGCGGGAAACTAGCCAAAGGGACTACAACAAGTGTTGTACAAGAAGTATCATAAGGTTGAATATGTGGTGAATCACTCTCATCAAAAGGATAATCATGGTTTCCCTATCTAAATCTATAGATTTTGAGAACAACAAAGATAATTCATTATGCACTTATTCATCGATCTTAGCATATTCATCTTCACTATCCAAGTTTATCACAATAGGTGGTTTAATGATAATATTAGTCATGTGTTCTCATTTCATTCTTTGTTTAGGTTGAGACATGTAAGGTTCAATGACATGGTTTAGTGAGAATGGTGGAGTGGAGTGAGGTGATGATGAGGATGAATGGGTGGGTGGTAATTCATTGGGAATAGCTTATATAGGTGGCTGAGCATTAGGTAATGTCTTATTCTTTTTATCCAATTGGTGAGAAATGGATGGACGTCTACATTTACACTCCTTATAACTTCTATTTCTTATTGCATGAGTTTCAATTTGTGATTGGGTAAGAGAGGGTTTCTCTACCAACGGTTTATTTTCTTCCTTTGGAGGAGGAATTGAAAATACTATCAGGGGTTGAGGAACCACCTTGTCTTTAGGTTTATATTTTTTTTTCTTTCAATGACACAAAGTTGATCACATGCTTATCTCTTGGTCTTTTATATGATATCAGAGGAGGAATCGTAGTATATATTCTCAGTGTACTTGGGAGGATATGTGGTTCAAGCATGGGTTCATCCATGACTTGTGGGGTGGGAGGAACAACCATAGAAGTTACCATAGATAGATCATCCTTAGGTGGGATGTTACTAAGGGATAATTCAACTATGTTCTTAGCTTTAAAATTTTTATATGATAAGAAAAATAAATCCTCATGAGTCTTAATGGGTTTTATAAGTTGAGTCCAAAAATAATCCAATAAAAAATTTCCATGGGATGCCACAGGTTTAAATCCACTATGATGAATTGTATATATCTCATTTTCAAATGGAAGCTTTATGCATTTTGGATTACTGATAAGACTTCATTCATGGATCATAACCATGGATATCCTAGCTTCACATGAAATTGGTCTGATGTTGGAATGATGGTGAATTAAACATCCAATTTTTTTGGTCCAAAATTGAGTGGGAGAGTTATCAAACTTATCATAGGGTGAATGAAACCATGATGAGTTTTATCCATGCTTTTGATTATTCATAAGTCTTTATAAAGCTCATGCAAAAACAATAATTCTTCAGTGATCACATTCTCTTAACACACAGGATCAATTAGAATCCCTAGAGTAGGTTTTTCATTAATATGGCTCGTGATATAGAGAGGACCAATAGGTGCATGTATAGATGCATCAACACATGTGTAAAATAAATGTCAAACCTAACAAAGTGTTTTGACCCTTATGAGGTTTAATTTATATTTCCTTAACAACCAGATTTAGATCACCATCATCATGCATATAATCACTACCCTGCACAAAGTTTGATGTATAATTTGGCATTGGATTTGTAAATATTTGAAAAAAATTATTAGGTGGAGAAACAAAATTATTTCATTTATCATTAACATCATCCAACTAGATGTGATTAGAATCAATAAGATCTTTCACTTTGTGTTTAATATGGATACACCATTTCGTATCATGTCAAGGTGTACAATGTTATTGACAAAATTCTTTTGCATTAAAGTTCAGAGGTAAAGGTTTAGATGTATTCACTAGCGTAATCGAAGGTAATTGGATTAAGTTCTTGCTTAAAAATTGTAACATGAACAAGTGAAGAGAGTCACATAATTGGGTAAATTGTCTCTCTCGGCCTAAATTGATAAAGGGTTGTGCTTACAACAACTGCTTGTGTTTCAATGTTATTAGTAGTTTTTGGAGTGTTTATCTTAACAAAGCTATTGTTTTTATTTTTAAATGATTAGTAATTGTTTTGAGGTATGGACTTAAATTGATCAGTATGAGTTGATGAATTTCTACCCTCATATTGACTAATTGATATCTGATAACCACAAAGAGTCATACATAAGTGTTGAAAGGACAAATACATCATCAACAATACCTTGTGTCGAATATTAGGTTGTAAATTTTTCATAAACACCGTTTCAACATCAACATCAAGAAGACTATAGGAGATTTGCGAGTAAAGAAATTGGTATCATCCTATAAAGTCTATTATCTTTTCCATAGGTCCTTTTTTACAATGCACTGAGTCAGCTAATGCCACTTGATGACCAATTTTTGTTTAAAAATGTTGGAGAAATGCACTAACAAGTTTAGTGAACGAATTGATTGAGTTTTTTTGGTAATGAACAAAACCATTCTAAGGCCATGTCTTTCAATGATCTAGGACAGAGTTTAGCTAGGATCTTGTCTTCAAAAATGAAGCCGCTACACAATGTGATAAAATCTAATACATGGTTGTTAGGATCTCCCTTACCATTGTACTTCTCAAATGGGGGTATTTTCATGTTTTAAGGTATGGGTGTTTTGAGGATAGCAATTGCCAATGGGTTTCTTGTGAGATATTGTGGAGTTTTATAATTTTGATTATGATTCAATGTTGAAATTTTTTGTTGAAGTTATGTTAGATTATTTAAAAGTTGATTTATGACTAGATCATTATTTGAAACATTTTGAGAGTTTTTTGAATATGGTGAAGTTGTGTAAGTGAATGATGGGCTACTATGTTGCATGTTTATGATGAATGATGAATATGGAGGTGTTATAGGTGAGGTGACAAAACTATAAGTATCCCTAATATGAAGCAGTAATTTTTGATCTAGGGCATTGGTGTATTATATGTTGATGCTATTGTGGGTGGTGTAAATTTAGGAATAAAAGGTAAGGTTGTGGGAAAGGAAAATCTTTTCCTTCTTTATTTTGAGAATTTGTTCATGTTTGGGCATAACTAATTGTCATAGGGATGTTGGCACCAAATATGTGAGCTAGACTATGTAACACTTATATTCCTTGAGCATCATTTATCAACTTCCTAAGGTTATCCAAAATATGCACTGTTTGTCCCACTAAAGATTAAGTGCTTAAATAATATTGAAAACCCTCTAAATCTTTGTCTAATTGTTTTAATTTGTCTTCAAGAACATGTGCAATAACGGTCCCTAAGTCCACACAAATGTTAGGTTGTGAGGTGTTCACAGGTAATATGTGGTAAGGAATGGAATCCAAAATGGATTGGGTTGAAGTCATACCTTGTGTGGAAGAGTTAGAGGACTCAAGCTCCACAATAAATGTAGTAACAATTTGGGATGCCATAAGTATGAAACTTAGTATCACAGAGGTATTAACAATAGGACACCAGGTCGTTAAGCTCATATGAGTCTCACAATTCTTGAGTAAACCTAATATTTGAGAAAAGGTTTAGAAAAGTCACCACAAGCAACACAAAATGAAAAATTAGAAAGAAAAGCCACATAAAAGACACAAAATCAGATATGTGATCTAAATTTTAGTTGATTTTTTTTGGTCTAGCGCACAAGGATGCCCTAGACTAGTAATTTATTTTATTAAAATAAAATTTTAGGTGTCTTCTATAGTTCTTAGGTATTTTGTAGCATGACTATACAGGTTTGACAGTAAATAAATTTCCAGAATTTGACCAATTAGTGATTTTTGGAACGTAAAATGCAAGTATGCAAGAAATTTTCAATTTTTTTGATCAATGAATGTAGTTCAAAATATGGTTTTTAGATTGTAAAATGCAAAAATTCACTGATCATAACTTGTGAAATTTGAAACTGAAAAACTTGATGTCTTTTTGTCAAACTAACAATGCACTTTTTCAATTTATTTATTTGTCTAAATGAATTCTCTAAATAATTTTAGATTTTATTTTAGATCTAGCATGACCTGATGCATATTTGTAAATTCAATTAAGATGAATATCTGACTTACGATGACTAAAATTAACCCTATTTAAACATTGAGTGTAATATGGTATGCAAATTTTTGGTTTCTTCAATGCTTTCTCATGATATGATGGATGACTAAGTGATAAGTGTAGAAAAACTATGATTAAACTTAAATATAAGGTGATATGCTTCAGATTTCAAAAGTTATATAATGCAAAATTAGTTAGGTTCACCAAAAAAAAAATTGGAAGAGGAGATCTAGGTCTAATGGATAGATCACCAAAATCAAACTTTTCCAAAAATATGTGGGGTAAGAATCTAGACCAACAAGGATTTGAGATTGACTAAAAAACTGAAAGGTAAAACAACCAAGCCTAGATCTAGATTCTCTTTGTTGGAAGTGGCCTGATTGATGGATTGAAAAGTTTAAACAATGATATTGATTAAACTATGCAAATGTAGCATTTTGAGATGAATTATGACTAACTGAAAGCACATATACAAATTTAAGTTCTATAAAGGTAGAAGGTAGACACTATTGCGCCTATGATTTGAGTTTGAGTTGATTCTAGGTGGTCCAAGATGCAAGGATGCCCTATATTGGGGGTATGATTTTAAAAAATTACTTCATAAGCCTCAAGTCCCTGGTTTATAGCTTCTTTCTTTTGGATTTTGTGGTCATATCTTTTTCTATTGTTGACATAATTCAAATTTTGTGAGTTATCAACTTGTGGAGTTTTGATGCATGAATGATAAAATAATCTTCAATCTCCCCCCAGTCTTCTTTAGATATATAAACTACACACATAAAGAGAGGGGAAGGGTTGTTCCATATAGTTTTTTTCCTTAGTCAAACCCTATGTTGATATTCCTACCTCCATAATGGAAAAACTAATGAAAAAGAGTGTATTCTTTTGAGGGATAGAGGCTAAATGATAAATAAATGATGAATTGACACTTTTCTACAACTCACCACTTAGATTTGATCTCCTTTATGGAATGAATTTATGCTCATCACCTTCAAGGGTCAAGTTTTTCTTGGCTTGATTTGATTTGAAGACCTACAAGCATTAGTACTCAAAAAAAAAAAAAAAATACATAAACATGAATAAACTCACCTAAAAGTTGACATGATGCTTGGATGATAAAATGCTGCAATAATTCTAAAAATTCTGCTCTTGACTTCTCTTAGATTGATTTTTTAAGTATTCTCCTCAATAGTTTTTCATAATATTTTCTTGTTCATTAAAATTATGAAAATACTATGTATTTATATGCAATTAATCTAATTTCCCAAAAATTAAATTTTGATAGTTGACAATTAGGATTTTAATTTCAAATAATAAATTACCAACACTGACATATTTAAATTTGGGGCCAACTTAAGAGGTCTAGGGAATAGGGTGCCCTAGACTAGTTCCCTCCTTTTTTGGGATCTAAAATATGAGAAGAAAATATTAAGTGCATAATTTGATCTTTCACATTTGGTTTTCCAATAAATGTTAAAATGGGCCATGGAATGCATATTTTAGGAAATTAGGTGCATAATTAGGTCCAATCACATAGGGGGAGAAAAACCTAGTGTGAAATTGTCAAGGGTGATGATTTATGATGCTACACATTTGAATAATTTTAGTCTTTGATACTAAGTTATATTTTCTAAAATATTCAACAAAGTTGTTGAAGTTAATTTGCATTCTAATCATCTTTAGCAATTCTTATTCATCCCAAATAATTCTTAAATAAGTTGAGCAATGACTGCTAGCCAAAATAAGTTATGCAGCTATATGGAGACGTACCTTAATCTTCTTGAATTTTCTATAGGTTAGTATTAAAATTATTAATTAATTTAAAAGAGAGAATTTTTTTATGAAGATAAAGGTAGGTTTTTTGAAGGGGCCCTAAATCTTTTCTTAGAAATAATTAAAAATTAAATTTAGGTCCAATATAAAATATAGTTAGAGTAGATAAAAGTTAATTTGAGTGATGGATTCTAAGGGAACATCAGTTTGCCAAGAAGGAATGATTGGTGGAGGAGTGGTGGATGTTGAGGGAGCATCAGTGTGGACTAAAGTGTCAAAATAAAAAAAATGTAGATTTCACATCTCACTATATAGCTTCATAACAAAGCTCAAGCACCTTATTTTTTTTATACGAAAAGTGGATTTTGAAGGTTCCCCAAAACCCTATAAAAAAAGACTGCTACTTTTAAAGATAACCAAAAAATTACAAGCAACCAACCATCAACAAAAACTAGCAAAAACCCAACAAAAATGTAGGATAGAACTAGTAGGCAACTATAGATTTTTTCAGAATATTAGCCGCTTGAAGATCACAAGCAATGATCTTCTCATTCATTTCCATTACCTCGGTAACCTCATTAATAGGAACCCTAAAGTTCTTTTTATTCTTGTTTCGGGTACAAGTATAGGGGCCCTTATCATTCTCCCCCCCTTATTTTCTTTTTACAAGTACGAGTGCAGGGACCCTTATCATTTTACCCTTATCAAATTGGAGCACCATGTTATTTTGTATAACAACAATCCATTAGTTTCTCTACTATGATTGAGAAGCATGTTGTACAATTCTTGATGGATATATCTCTATATCCTTGACACATGACCAATATGTGCTTTTTCTTGAGAAAAATTCCTTATTTGTAAGATTTTTAGCTCTTTCAATTATATCTAATAGGAGAATGAAGGTCATTCCCTTAACATCAATAAGATTCATTTGTGTGTAATATTATTGATGCTATAGATGTAATATCCCATTTTTCAGATTTAGTCAAATTGGTGGACTCGAAGCCTATCTTTATTTCCTATAGGCTAAAGGGAAGATTTTTTGGAGAATAATATAATAATAATAATGTATTTAGTGGTTCAAAAGTGGTGCAGGAGCACCTGCCCATTTCACTGAATTTTCTCTAGTTGTCTTATGAAAAGTTGAGTCTTGGTGATTGAGTCAAAGTTGTTTGAGTGTCTTGAGTATAAATAATGTCTAATGAGACCATTTTGATGTAATTGGTGAACCTTTATGTCTTTTGAGTCCATATTGTAAAAGTTGTAAATCATGTTGAAGAATTGTCAAGTTTGAAAAAAGTTGTCAAGGTAGGTGAAATGTCATTTTTCTTATGAGCGTCATTTTCTTGGGTAAATAAGGTCATCTTGACCATTTCTTGATGTAATAGGCCTATTAGGAGTCTAGGAGAGTCAAATTGCAAATATTGCAAGAAGTGTTAAAAGTTGTCAACATAAACTTGCAAAAATGCAAAATTTGTAAAGGCTTAGAAGGCTAACGATCATAAGGAGTTTGAAAAATTAGTTAGAAGTTGTTGAGTCATTTTTTTTTGGTGGGAAAACCTTTAAAAAGGTGTGGAACATCAATTTAATAGTTGGTTGGAAGATTTCAAAGCAATAATAGAAAGGATTTCCCCTGTTTTCATAGATTTTCTATGTTTTCTTCAAAATTATAGGTCTGTACACACCCATACTACTATTATGCTTCAAATGAATTAATAAAATGTAGAAAATTGTTCTATCTTTCATTTTCATCCATTTAGAAGTATTTTCTTTGAGTAGAACTCATTTTATTGTCAAATCTCAAAGGGTGGACTGAGTTTGAAGATTTAAGGGTTTTTGAAGTTTTAAATGGAATTATGACTCATTCATCCTATTGTAATCTTTGTGGCTCAAAGGAATGAGTCTAGTGGTTCAGGTTTAGATGTTAGGGTGATTATTTGGTGAATGGAGAAAGGGTTTATGGGGTTTGAGTTGTCCCTGGTGAAATTGTGAGGAAAAGAGCATGGAAATGAAGGTTTTGTCCTAGGGTTTGATGAAACCTAAGAGGGAAGTGACATTTCTTGAAATTTTAAGCTTGTGCAGGGTTAGTCAAGGGTGTTTGAGTTGGTGGCAAGGTTTGGTAAAGTTAGGAAGTAAATTGGGAAAAGTAAGGGTTTTGTGTTTGGGGTGTTGCAGGGCTTAACTTACCCTAAGAGTTGTGGTTTTGGTGATCTCTCAGGCTAGTGAGTGTTTCCCAATCAAGTTTTGGGCGAAAGAGAAAGTTTTAAGCACACCTCCTTTGTAAAACTGACCTAATTGGGGTCTTAGACAACATTATTTCAAGCTTTTGTGAAAGTTGCTCCAAAAGAGTCCTATGTGGGGTTGATGGATGTTGAAGAATACTAAAATGTGTGTCTAGAATGATGGTCACTTGTAGAGGTTGTTGAGGAAATATGAGAGTTGGGTTCAAACATCAAGGTCTACAGATCTACAAGGGTGTCTAGGTGAGAAAGTGGAAGATAAGCCAAGATTAAATTTATGAGTAGAAAGGTGATTTGAAATCCTTTGAATTGATAAAGTGGGGGGTTTTTCAGCCTAGGTTGTTATCAGTTGGTATTAGAGCAAAGGGAGTAGGTCCCTTGAGGAAGAAGGTTAAAGGATTGAGTGCAAGGAAAAGGTGTAATTGGAGGAATCAAAATTCCTCCCAAAGGAAGCACTGTTGTTAGGAAGATAGATCAATAGGCTAGGGAATTGGAAGCCTTAAAAAGGGAGATGGCTGCATTAAAATCTAAAGTTGGGGTTGATATGGATGAGACTGATTCTGAAGAGAAAGAAACCTTTAGTGAAGAAGAAGAGTTGGATCCAGAGGATATGAGAATGTTGAAGCTTTTCAAGGCTATGAAAGGTGATGGACATGGAAAAATGGAATTTCCTATGTATGGAGGTAAACTAGATAGTGAAGATCTCTTGGATTGGATAGGGGCCATGGAGAATTATTTTGAAAGTGAGGAGATAGATGAAGAAAACAAAGTGAAGAACTTACAAAAACCAAGTTGAAAGGACATGCTTTGTTGTGGTGGAATTTTGTGCAAGAGAAAGGTAGAAAAAGGGGAAGGCTAAGATCACTTCTTGGGAGAGAATGAAGGAAAAAATCAAAGGTAAGTTCCTTCCTAATGATTACAACGTGCAATTGCTTAAAAGACTTCAAAATATTAGGAAAAAGGATTTAATGTGCAAGCATACACCAAGGAGTTCTATAGGTTAATAATAAGAACAAAGCATGAGGAAGACGAGGAAGAAAGAGTGGAAAGATATCTTAATGGACTGAGATATAATATCCAAGATGAAATCAATTTGATGACACCAAAGACACTGGAAGAATGTTTTCAAATGGCTATAAGGGCTGAAGAGAAAGTGAATAGAAGACAAGAGAAAGAAACAAAAGGAAGAGGAAGTATTTCTAGGGGCAGAGGTACATTTTCAACACCAAAATAGTCCAAAGAAGATCAAGAAGATGCTGGTAAAGGAAAAGAACAAGTGGCTGAATCTAGAGGTGGATGGAGAGGTGGAAGAACAAACTACAGGGGAAAATATACAGATCAGGGAAAAGATCCTAATGTGTTTGAAGGAAGGTGTTACAAGTGTGGTGAATTTTTTCATCCATTCTTCAAATTTCTTGATAAGTTTGGTGTTGCTACAAGTGGAAGTGAGAGAAGATGTGAAAAGAGAGCTCAAATTGTGCAAGAGGATGAAGAGGAAAGTGTCAATTCATTAAGTCATAATTGTGTTCCTGAAGTTGGTGGGAGTTTGATGCTACAAAGATAACTCTTGAAGGCCTCGAAGGAGAAAGAACCATTGCAAAGGAGAAGTCTTTTTAGGACCACCTACAAGAGCAAAGGTAAGGTATGCAAGTTAGTAATTGAATCAGGCTCCATTGATAATATAGTATCAAAGGAAATGGTAGATAAGTTGAGTTTGGTAAAAGTTCCTCATCAAACACCCTATAAGGTGTCATGGATAAATGATTATTAGTCACTTCTAGTCAATGAGTAGGCTTTAGTTGGATTTCAAATTGGAGGATACAAATATAGGGTACTTTGTGATGTTCTACCAATGCAATGTTGCCATTTGTTGCTTGGAAGGCCATGTCAATTTGACAAACGTGTTGTGTATGATGGATGGGCTAATACATACAAAATTGTGCATGAAGAAAACTCATTTAATTTGCATCCATTGCAAGAAGAAGATAAGGAGAAGACAAAGGAAACAAAGGTAATCATGATGGGAAAAGAAGAGTTTGTGAAGGTTGGGGAAGACAAGAGTCAAGAGTTTGTAGTCACTCCAAGGGATGGGGATATGAAAATAGTAACTTTGAATGCTAATACAGTGATTGAAGGAAACAAAGAAGGTGTGAGAAGGATGTTCAAGTTTGAGGCAGAGAAGATTAAGGGTGAATCCCTTGAAAAGACAAACAATGAGTCTAAGAAAGTTGAAGAAATACTAGTTGGGAAAGTGGCATTTCCTATAGTGGTCGCTAAAGCTGATGGGTAGTCAAAAATTGTTAGGAAAGAGGCTCCTAAAACTGAAAACACAATGGTATGCAAGTCTTAAAGTGAAAGGGCTATGAGGACAGTGAATTAGGTGCCTAAATTCAAGGCCAAGGAAAGAGTGAGACAAGGAGAGCAGTTAGGGCATAGTTATGAAGATAAGTATGCTAAATGGAAAAAGTAGATGGTAGTTGATACAGGCCCTATATACATCACAAATGGAAAGAAGGCCAGAGGATGTGCTACAAAGAAAGAGAAACAATATCAAGTTGTTCATGAACTCAAGGATGGTAAGCATAATGCAAGTTTTCTAAATTTTCTAGTCAATGTATCTTTTGCAAGTGAAAGAGAAGGAGTTTTCAAAGGTGGAACCATTGAAGACTAGTTTCCAAAGACATGGAAACCTTTTAGGCGGTGTGTATGGTACAAGAGCACCTGTCCATTTCAATGAATTTGATCTAGCTTTCTTATGAAAAGTTGAGTCTTGGTGATTGAGTCAAATTTGTTTGAGTGTATTGAGTCTAAATAAGGTCTAATGAGACCATTTTGATGTAATTGGTGAACTTTGATGTGTTTTGAGTCCATATTGTAAAAGTTGTAAATCATGTTGAAGAATTGTTAAGATTCACAAAAGTTGTCAAGGTAGGTGAAATGTCAATTTTATTGTGAGGGTCATGTTCTTGGGTTAAATAAGGCCATCTTGACCATTTCTTGATGTAATAGGTCTATTAGGATTCTAGGAGAGTCAAATTGCAAATATTGCAAAAGGCGTTAAAAGTTGTCAATATAAACTTGTAAAAATGCAAAATTTGTAAAGGCTTAGAAGCCTAACGGTCATAAGGAGTTTGAAAAATCAGTTAGAAGTTGTTGAGTCAGTTTTTTTTGGTGGGAAAACAATTAAAAATGTGTGGAACATCGATTTAATGGTTGGTTGGAAGATTTCAAAGCAATAATAGAAAGGATTTCCCCTATTTTCATAGATTTTCTATGTTTTCTTGAAAATTATAGGTCTGTACAAACCTGTACTACTGTATTATGCTTCAAATGTATTAACAACCTGTAGAACATTGTTCTATCTTTCATTTTCATCCATTTGGAAGGAGTTTCTTTGAGTAGAACTCATTTTATTGTCAAATCTCAGAGGGCAGATTGAGTTTGTAGATTTAAGGGTTGTTGAAGCTTTAAATGGAATTCTGACTCATTCCTCCTATTGTAATCTTTGTGGCTTAGAGGAATGAGTCTAGTGGGTCAACTTTAGATGTTAGGGTGATTTGGTGAATGAAGAAAGGGTTTATGGGGTTTGAATTGTTGTCCTTGGTGAAATTGTGAGGAAAAGAGCATGGAAATGAAGGTTTTGGCCTAGGGTTTGATGAAACTTGAGAGGGAAGTGACATTTCTTGAAATTTTAAGTTTTTATAGGGTTATTCAAGGGTGTTTGAGTTGGTGGCAAGGTTTGGTAGAGTCAAGAAGTAGTTTTTTCAATAAGCCCTAGGGTAAATTGGGAAAAGTAAGGGTTTTTGTGTTTGGGGTGTTGCAGGGCCTAAATTTCCCTAAGAGTTGTGGTTTTTGTGATCTCTCAGGATGGTGAGTGCTACCCAATAATTTTTTGGGTGAAAGAGAAAGTTTAAAGCACACCTCCTTTGTAAAACTGACCTAATTGGGGTCTTAGACAACATTATTTCAAGCTTTTATGAAAGTTGCTCCAAAAGAGTTTTATTCCAAATTGATGGATGTTGAAGAAGACTAAAATGGGTGTCTAGAATGATAGTCACTTGCAGAGGTTGTTGAGGAAATCTGAGAGTCGGGTTCAAAAATCAAGGTCTATAGACCTACAAGGGTGTCTAAGTGAGAAAGAGGAAAATAAGCCAAGATTAAGTTTATGTGTAGAAAGGTGATTTGAAATCCTTTGAATTGATAAAGTGGGGGGTTTTTCAACCTAGGTTGCTATCAAAAAGCACCTTAAGTTATAACATTGGAAGAGGAAACTTAATTATTATTATTAAATTGGGCCAAAAAAATCATAAAGTGGAAAATGGTGAATATTCAAATTAAAAACATATTAATTAATTAAAAGATAATTAATAACTAAAATGGGAAATACCATCAAATGCAATACAACTATATGTTCATAAGACCACTATTACAAAATTTTGGGTTACAAATACATGCAGAAAATCAAACGTGCAAGTCTATGAATGATAATAATGGCCATTGAAACCCCAACCTCTGTTCTATACAGAATAGAAAGAATTTCATCTATCTTCTCATCTAAAGTGAATCCATTTCCATTCCTAACAACTTTATAGGATTTTTCCACTTTCTAATGAACTTTCACTTCTATTTTTTGCACCAAACAGATTCAGTTACCCCTTTTTCAACATTAAAAAATTCTAAATTTTAGTCCAACTTCTGAGAGCCATAACTTTTGATTTGAGCATCCAATTGACAAACTATATGTGTTGTTGGAAAGATGTTGTCAAGTGCAAGGATCGTAAAATATACGTTTAGGTATATTTTGGCTTGTTCATTTTTAGGCCCATATGGAACCTCTAGGTGCCTCAAAATTAACTTCGAATATTTTAAAGGGATTTTTGAGAAAAAAACATTAACATCTCACAAATGAAAAATGGTATTGAAGTTATTTTTCACCATTGTATTCATTTCACCATTTTGGAGCTCTATGTAATATTTCATGATGTCCAAATGTGAACAAATGCAAACTTGTTAAAAATAGAAGCTGCTATTTTTAGACCTTCCAACTTACTAAAAATAGTAACCATAATGAAAATTGAAATAAATAGTTTTATTTGGGATGCAATATTTCTCTTACATCTTGAATGCTCCTGCATCAAGGTTCTAAATATATTTTTGGTAGTAAGCGAGAGAAAAAATATAAGTGGTAGATAAGAAATCTTGTCGACAACTCAGAATCTTCACAATCATGTCTTTAAGAATACTCTTAGAACTAAAGAAATATAACATACTTGTACTAAAAAAATATTAGGAAAAAATATTATACAAGTTAGACTAGACTGGTTCATGTTCTCCCCCAACCGGGCTTCCCTCAATAGCTCCAACTTTCAAGGTCTCCCTCAGACCATGTCTAACCATAACCCTCTCCTTCTTTATTAGGATGATCACTCTGCTATTGGTCCTTACCCTTTCAAGTATGAGATCATGTGGAGTTCCCACCTGTACTTTAAGGACAAAATTTCCTCTTGGTGGAATATTTCTATTCATGATTCTCCCATGTTTTGGGTCTTTCAAAAACTCAAAAATATCAAAAACATGGTGAAGGGCTAGAATAATTGGGTTTTCGATGATGTTTTCCACCAGAAGTGGGATTTGATAGCTATACTTAAAGAAATCTAGGTAAAAATAGTGAATGGTGATGTGTGTGAATATAATTTCCAAATTGAGAAGGATTATCGTACTAGGGTATGTACAGGATCATCAAGGAAAAAAATAGGCCCTTAAGTGGCGAAAAATTTAGAAAAATTAGAGTTAGGAAACTTGAAGTAAAAATTTGAATAAGTTATCTATATTATTTCAAAAATATGTAAGAATAGAATTTGTAGCAAATTGAATGTAGTTTCTAAAATACTAGGTTTATTTTTATTTTTAATCTATTTGGTGAAAATTTGGAAATTTCAATGTAGTAGTATTTTAAATTCTTGAGGGAAAAAATAAGAAGTAAAGAGTGTCTATCGTGACCACCTAACCACAATAAAATGATAATATTTTTATAAGATTTTAGATATAAGTAGAGGACTCATGTACCCGATGTGATGCATATTTACATGTTTTTTTTCCACGGAAATAATTAATTACGTTTTATTACAACTTTTAAAAATATAAAAATGCGTAATGCGACCACCTTAGCAGTGAGAAACTTCCATGAAATTCATTTTTTTTTTGTCCCTATTGTATGTAGGCATAGAATGTGACACATGTTTCAGATTCCAAAACTATGTGATACCATTTAGACTATAAGATGTTTTTTGTTAGCCTATGAATCATGACTTTAGTCGTAATTCAAATATAAAATGAGTAATAATTATTTATTAAATTCAAAGTAAAGAATAATTTATATTGGTGGAAAGCTGAGAATCTCCTTTAAAAACCCTTTTCGTTTCATTAATTTTGGGTAAAAAATTTGTTAGCCACATACCCATCATATCGCCACTTTTTGGCCCATCATGATCCTGCACATACCCATTAATTGGGCTAAAGTTCTAAAAAGAGAAGAATATTCTGGAAACAAAAGTCTAGAATTCAATAGTTAAAAGAAGGGGATTGTAACTCCTCCTTCTTCCACATCTCACCTCTTAAACATGGGAAAATGAATAAGATAAAGAAGCTTCAAGATGAAATCGGGTCAAAAGACACTACCCCTACCTAGGTTGGGTTAATGGCCTCTACCCACTTTCAACTCTCCTTCTTAGTGCATGTTGTTATTCCCAACACCGCCTTGGATGATCAGTTATTGGATCACATTCCCCCCATTTTAACCAACTTGGACAATGCAACTATTCTCAAGATTGTCACTCCTGATGAAGTCAAGGTGGTTGTTTTTTGCATGGGCGCTTTCAAAACCTGTGGGTCCGATGGCTTCCCTCAATCCTTCTTCCAATAATTCTAGGGGATAATGGGATACGATGTCTTCCTTGCTTCTAAATACTTTTTCAAATCCGATAAACTCTTAAAATAGTTGAACCATCCTTTTTTCATCCCTTATCCCCAAAAATGCTGACCCTCAAACTATGTTTGATTTCAAGCCTATCAGCTTATGTAATACCATCTATAAAATATTCTCCAAAATTCTTGTCAACCAACTAGAACCACTCCTTGAAAATATTATTAGCCCCTATGAAAAAGGCTCTGTTCCTAGTCGCCAAATTCTTGATGTTTCCATTTCCTCTCATGAAATTATTCATTCTATGCACAAATGCAACAATGCAAGTATGACCTTTAAACTTGACATATCCAAAGCTTATAATAAGGTCTTTTGGAAATTTCCCCTAAAAATTCTTGCTCAGTATGGTTTCAATCAGTTAGCAAAAAATATCATTTATGAATGTATTTTGACTATCAAGTATTTTGTTCTAGTTAATGGGGTACCTTATGGTTTCTTTAAGGCTGGTAAAGGGATTAGACAAGGATACCCTCTTTATCCTTATTTTTTCATTATGGTTGTTGATGTTTTATGCTACAATATTTCTAAAATACTAATTGGAGTTACTATCAAGGGGGTTGAACCTTCTACCTCTTTAGACCCCTTAGCTATTCAACAGTTTGTGGATGACACCATCCTATTTGGGAAAGCCTTGGTGGTGGAAGCTAAGAAATGGAAGTGTTGCCTCAACAATTATGATTTGAGTTTTGGTCATGCATAAACTATAATAAAAGCATGAATTACTTCTTTGAAACCTCTTAAAACCTTCAAGATAAAGTAATTTATATCCTGGGTTGTAAAAGAGCCCCTCTTCCTATTGTGTATTTAGGTCTTCATCTAACAGTTAAGGAAGTCACCCCAAACTTTTGGAACTCGGTGTTGGAAATAATGTAGAGGAAACTGGCTAGGTAGAAAGGTTCCATCTTGAGTCATGATGGTAAGTTGCAAATCCTAGCCACTTCTCTTAAAGGGATCCTAGTGTACTGCCTATCCATTTTTGAAATCCTTAGATACATTGTTGAGAAATTTGAAAGAATCCAAAGAAATTTTCTCTAGTTTGGCATAGAGAAAAAGAATAAGTTAGCCTTGCTAAACTAGTATACTATTTTTCTTCCCAAATCTAGTGGTGGGTTTGGTATAAAGAAAATACAAACCACTAATAAAGCTCTTCTTGGTAAGGTTGGCTGGGATTTATTGAGAAATAGAAAGTAATAGTGAACTATTCTAAATACCAAGTACCTCAATAATAATCCCCTAATTAGAAGCCTTTCTGATGGTCACTCCAATGGATTCTTAATTTGGAACAATATTAGTAGAGTCTTGAACAACTACTGTAGACTAGCTTGAGATGGAATCTTGGAAATGACTACAAAATCAAGTTTTAGGATGATCCTTGGTTACTTGAACTACCCCTCAATTACTTTGATTTCAAGGATTTGATGGTTCCTTCTTTTGGTTACTTTGGAAGCAATGTTGAGGATTATATGATTGGTCAACAAGGAACTCAAAAGTTGAAGGTCTTGGAGAACTATTGCCATCACTCTCACGGGTTAATTCACTATATCCAATATTACTTCAAGATTCTAAATTTCCTTAACTAGAATATCCATTTCCATCCAAGATGATGATTTTTTTTGGACCAGGGAGAGCAAGGGTAATCTTAGTGTCAAGTCAGCTTAAGGATTGTTTTCTATAAAGGGAATTCAAGGTAGTTTTTGGAAATATATTTGGAATAGACACCTTACCCCAAAAATCAACTTCTTTTGGTGGACTGTAGGCCATAACAAAATTCTCACCCAAGATAACTTAAAAAAATGGGGATTCCAAATCCCTAATAGATGTATACTCTATAAGAATGATGAGGAGCCTATCCCTCACCTATTACTCCAATGTTCCCTTGTTGTTTATATTTGGGCTTTAGCTTTATAAAAACATGGGGTCTCTTGGACCATGAATGGGGACATCAAAATCTCTATTGAGAACTGGAGTAGTCCCTATTCTCATCCTTTACCCAAAGAGTTTTGGAAATATTTTCCTCCCTTTATATATTGGTGCTTATGGAAGGAAAGGAACAATAGGATTTTACACAATGTGGAAAATATCCCCAATGAGGTCTTTAGTGTTTTCCTCAGGCTTCTCGCTGAAAAAATATCCCTCTATGATTGGAAACCTTCAAGCAAACCCCCCTGTATGCCTTTAATGGTGACTATTGTTAATTTTTGGAATCACCCTCTGAACCTTAATTCTTTTGATAACTCTAAAGATTTGGTTAGGCTGCACACCAAATGGAGGCCCCCCTCGCATGGATGGCACAAGCTCAATTTTTATGGAGCTACAAAAGACAATCCTAGCCCTGCTATCATTAGTGGTATCATCAAAAATCTAGGTGGAATAGTGTTAGCTAGTTATGTTGGAGGAATAGGGGTACAATATTTTATGACAAGAAAGGTAAGGGCTTTACTTAGTGGGATAAAATTTTCTCCCTCTATTGGGATAAATTTTTTGCATGTAGAGGGTGGTGCAGGAGCACCCATAGGTTGTCATAGGTTGTTTAGAAGGTCTGTCTAGGACAACTTTGTCTAGGAAAACTAAGCAATCTAATTTAGTTAATTTGTATGTGAGCCTTAGTGGAATTTTTGTTGGGTTTTGATCAGATGAAGGTCATGTTGACCATAGAATAGGTGTCATAAGGTTCTAGCTCAAAATGAGGTTTTGGATTTTTAGGATTCTTGCAAAATGTTTGAAAATGTTGCTCAATTGGAGCTACAAGTGGCCAAGAAGAGCCCAAGGGAGAGGATAAATGATTTGGTGACCTATTTATGGGATGCCTCAGCATTGGAGTGAGGTTGGAAGCATTTGATATTGTTTGAAGTTTTTTTGAATTCAAGGAAGCAATTGTGATTAAGTGTGAATTTTCTGATTTTTGCATTGAAGTGATGTTTTAATGGATTGATCATGGAACTGTAATTTGTGTAGGATGTAGATTAGTTGTTCTTCTAGCAATGTGTGGAATTAGATAGTTTCTTTATTCAGTTGCAAGCATTGTTTGTAATTAGTTTTGGTTTTCATACTATTGCTAGTTTGAACCAGGCAGTTTGTGAGAATGGAGTGTTAGTTCACTTTCCAACTGTACAAATTGTATGGAACTTTGGGTTCAGTGACCAGACTCCATGGATGTACATATAGTAGGGTTTAGGGCCTTTGAAAGCTCAGGAGTTACTGTGGAAGTCTTGACCTAGGCGAGCCAGGGAAGTGTCCGGCTAGGGAAGACCTTAGTGTAGAGCACTTGATTTGCAAGGGTGTCAATTTCCTGACAAATTACCTTTTGGAGAAGGAAGGTATGAGTCTTGCCAAAACATGGTAAGGAGAAAGAAACTCCAACAATCCATCTGGTGAGGAAAGGACTTAAAAATTTGCAGAGAAGCCAGGAAAGGGCTTAAAAGGCCTAGTTTTGCTCATTTTCAGGTTAAGGCTTTGTATGGACAGCTGAGACCCAAGACCCCAAAAATACTTGAGAGGTGGGCATATGAACCAGAAATCCCAAGAAAATATTGGGATGTTCTTTGGAAATTCTTGGAAAACAAACCTGATTTCTCGGAGAAGGAGACCTAATAGGGTTAATAGGGCTAGTAGCCTCCCAGGCCTAATAGAGGGGTTTGGTGAAAGTGACCTACAGATGGATCTAGGTGGACCCCTAATACACTTAGTAGGATGGATTGATGACTTTAGAAGCACCTCCAAACCCCTATAAAACTAAATTCAAGAATTTGGAGGATTAGTAGCCTTTAGGGTGGATTAAGGGCTAAGGAAAGTGTTTCAAGATTGCACCAAGTCTTGACTTGGTAGGAGGATCTATGTTGATAGTTGGGTTGGTAAGAAGAAATCAGGGGACCCTAAGAAGGAAGAGGTCCTATAGGTTTCAAGTGGTGGAGTGAGACACCCTAGAGGTCTTCCAAGCAAGACCCAGAGCATGAATCAGTGATTGATTCATCCAACCTCCCTATTAGATTTCATAGCAACAAAAGATTTGGGATAGAATATTGTATGTCAGAGATTGAGTCTAGTGGTTCTACAATCATGGTGACAAATATAGAATTGGCCAAGAAGGTTGAAAATTAGGGGGAAGACAATAGGCTATTGAGGGAAAGAATAGCCCAACTTGAGCAAGCAATGAATAATGTGCAAACTAAGACCGATGAGGTTAGTGATAAGTTGGAAGGAAGGGTACCCAAGAGTGAAGAGGTTGCAGAGGAAGACAAGATCCCTGAACCTGACCCTGTTTTGTAAGAAGAGCCTTTCTTGAAGGAATTGAAGGCTATGATTGGAAAAGCACTTGAAGGCATACCATTGTTTAGTGGGAAATTGGAAGCTGATGTAGTCATGGATTGGATAGAGGGAATGGAAAACCATTTTGAGTGTGATGGAGTTGTAGACATCGAAAATATACAAATTGATATCGCACACTCGATCCTGATCTACTAACATTGCTTCATCCTAAATTATCCCTCTGTCTAACCATTTAATCGAATAGCCTTATTTGATTAAATTCATCATAATTCCCCTTTTAATTAAATAAATCCCTCAATTTAATTAAATCATCAACTCTGTGTAATTAGCTAGGTCATTTCATCTTCCTATCTTTATTTAATTAAATAATCCATATTATTTGATTAAATCTCAAAATTCATGTAATTAAATTAAATAAATCAAACATTTATCTAATTTAATCTAACATCACCCCTTTTGGTTAAATAAATCAAAATATTTATTTAACTAGGTCTAAATCATTCTTTTATCATTTTGAGTTATTTAAATCCTAAAATCTAAGTCAAAATGGTCAAATCAACTAACATCATTTAAATTAATCAAATCACTAAGTCAAAATGGTCAAATCAAATAACATCATTTAAATTAATCAAATCATGATCAATGCTAATCCTAATCACTCCAATCCTTTAGATTTTCCAACTTGCACATGAAAATCAATTTAATTGTTTTATAAATCACCTATTTTCATTCAAAAAAGGCATCCAAGTGGGAATATTCCTCAAATTTAAAATCTCCCCCCAAAAGGACTTGTCCCTTCCAACATGGCATTTAACATCTCTTACAAGTCCTTTTCTTGAGCCATGTGACATTAACTTCACCTTTCACCTCATCCTTCAAGCTATATTTTGAATTTGATTCTCCCCCCTCTTTGCACATTATTCAAAACTTGCACATCCTCCATCCATTCACAAGTTGACAAGTGGCATTTTGTCATTGGCTCATTCTTAGTCCCACATTGATCTATTTTGGGCATGATTTCAACTTATCAATCTATAAATAAGAGGTTAATCTCCTCATCTCATCATCCACAATCCAAGCAAAGTTACCATGCTAAAATACTTAGCCATTACCATCCATCATTCAAATTCTTAGCTAGGCTTTTTTGCAGATTTGGCTTGGAGTTCTCATATTTTCATCAAAAGTGGATCAACAATCTCTTCAACATTCGAATATTGCATCATAGGAATTGGGAAAGGGACAAATTTCACATCAAATTGACACCAATTCCCCCATGGGATCAAGTGTTTGCTATTTAAATTAGGATTTAATCTTTGGTTTATCAATTTCATTGTGTTCTTGCTTATTTTATTTCCTATTTTGAGTTTGCAAATGGATTTCATGGGGAATCCTTCTTTTAGCTTGTAATTCCTTGTCTAATTAGTTTATTCATGTTGTTTTGCAGGTACTAAGAAAAGGGTTTGCACAGGAGTCACTGAAGCACAGAAGGTAAAGGTGGCCAAATCAAGATTGAGAGGTTCTGCCTTGACATGGTGGAAGTTCATTTAGAAAAAGAGAGAAAAGGAAGGAAAGAAACCTATTTCCACTTGGAAGGGAATGGTTGCCAAAGTGAGAGAAGCACACATTCTAGATGATTATGAAATTCAGTTGCATAAGAAAAGACAGAGCTTGAGACAAAGAGACCAAGATGTAAATTCCTATACATAGGAGTTTCAAAATTTTTGCATGAGGTCTAATGTATCTAAGGATGAAAGTCTTAAGGTGGCTAGATACCTTAACAGTTTGAAGTGGAGCATTCAAGAGGAGATGACTCTTCTAAGTCCCAAAAAAGTGCACCAATGTTATCAATTGGCTGTGAAAATTGAAGAGAGAAGTAAGAGGAAACAAGATTAGGCTTCCAAGAGAAGAGGAAAAGGAATAGATCAAAGAGAACATAGAGGTGGATACCAAAGTAGAGGGACTGAACACATAAATCAGGGAGAGTCTAAACTCATAGAGCATGGAAGTGAAACAACTTCTAGAGGAGGTTATGGAAGAGGTAGAGGATCTCAAGGAGGTTCTAATAGAGGAAGAGGTACATGCAAAAGTAACTCTTACTTTGCTAGCATGAAGTGTTACAACTGTGGTCAAGTAGGACATCCAGCTTATAGGTGCCTGGAGAAAGCATCTTCTTCAAATACAGAAAAGAGAGTAGCATATGCTCAAGAAGACACTATGAGTGTCAAGTCACCAGAGGTTAGTCACATTGAGTCAGAAATGGGGGAGAACTTGATGTTTAGTAGGGTTCTAATCAGACAACCAGTCAAAGAAGAGCCAAAGCATAGGAGAGCCTTATTCAGGGTGAGATGCAAAATACTTGGGAAGGTGTGCAAATTCATAGTGGATTCAAGGTCTACTGATAACATTATCTTAGAGGAAGTAGTGAGGAAGTTAAAGTTGGAGAAGGTACCCCACACTAATCCTTACAAGGTGACATGGCTGAATAAAGGGCAGAGTGTTCTTGTGAATGAGAAGACAACAGTGGAATTCTCCATTGGAGGGTACAAAGACAAATTGATTTGTGATGTGTTGCCTATGGATGCATGCCATCTTCTATTGGGAAGGCCATGGAAATATGACATAGGAGCTATCTATGATGGAAAGGAGAACACCATCTCATTTAAGAAGGATGGTAAGAAATTCAAGTTATAGTCACTGTTGGATGAAGAAGAAGGATAGTCAAAGACCCCTAGTGTCTTTTTAAGCAGTGGCAAGGAGTTTATCTGGCCTCCAGCAAAGGAGGTCACGGGATATGCTGACTATGGAGTGCAGCCCAAGGAGAAGACAAGGCCGGGAGAGATGGTTATCCCAGAGGAAGTCCAAAAGTTTCTTGAGAAGTTCAAGGACATAGTCAGTGATGGAACGCCAGCAACCTTACCTCCAAAGAGAGCTATCAGTCATCAGATTGACTTCATACCAGGGGCTTCATTGCCAAACAAAGCAACTTATAAGCTGCACGGATCAAAGACACAGCAAGTAGCTAGGCAAAAGTGAGGTTATTGAACAAGGACTAACTACGGAAGAGCATGGAGTCAATATGCGGTACCCGATGGTCTTATGACAAGAAAGGAGTAGTAGTGGGGGAGACTTTGCACCCAGCTCTGGAGCTATAATGGGGTTACAATCAGGCCTGTTTCCTATTCCTAGGATGAAGGATTTGATGGATTGCTTCAGAGGGCACAATGCTTCCTGATTCAAGAGTGGATGCCACCATGTATTGGTCGAAGATGGGGATGAATGGAAGACAACTTTTCAAGACAATGATGGGTTGTATGAGTGGAGAGTGATGCCATTTGGCCTCTCAAATGCCCCTAGCACATTCATGAGGCTCATGAATGAAGTGCTTAAGTATTTCATAGGTATATTTGTGGTGGTGTATCTAGATGATATACTCATTTTTAGTAAGACATCAGAGGAACATTTGAAGCATGTGGAGATGGTTCTTAAACAGTTGCAGGAGGAAAGGTTAGCCATCAACCAAGAAAAGTGTGAGTTCTTCAAACAAGAGCTTGTGTATTTGGGGTTTGTAGTATCCCAAGGATCATTGAAGATGGACCCAAGCAAGGTGGAAGCTATCCTAAATTGGCCTACACCAACCACTGGGACAGAGGTAAGGAGTTTTCATGGGTTAGCTCAAATTTATAGGAAGTTTATAAGGAACTTTAGTGGAATTTGTGCACCAGTGCTTGATACTATCAAGGGTGGCCTAAAGACTAAGTTTAAATGGACTCTTGAAGTAGAGAAGGGTTTTGAGAAGTTGAAACAAGAAGTGGCAACTCAACCCATACTTTTGTTATCTAGTTTTGATAAGCTATTCACAGTGGAATGTGATGCCAGTGGAATTGCAGTAGGAGTACTAAGCCAAGAAGGTAGACCTATAGCTTTCTTTAGTGAAAAGCTCAATGAAGCTAAAAAGAAGTATTCTACTTATGACTTAGAACTATATGCTCTAGTGCAGTCTCTTAGAAAGTGAAGACATTATCTCATGCCTAAGGAGTTTGTAGTGTTTACTGATAACCAGGCACTTAGCTACATCAACACACAAGAAAAGTTGAGTAATTGACACTTGAAATGGATGGAGTACCTCCACGCCTTCACTTTTACAATCAAACACAAGAAGGGACAGTTGAACAAGGTGGCAGATGCATTAAGTAGAAGGTTGTTGACAGTGCAAGAGATTCAATTCAAAAGCATTGGGATAGAGAGTTTCAAGGATCTCTATGGAGAAGATGAAGACTTCTCTAAAGCATATAAGGTATGTTCTGATTTTGAGAATCACTTTCACAACCAATTCTCAGAGTATACATTGCAGAGTGGACTTTTATTCAAGGGAAACCAGTTGTGTGTTCCCAAAGGTTCAATGAGAGAGAATCTCATCCAAGAGAGGCCTCTGGAGTGTTCATTTCTCCAGCAGAGACACTAGGGTAGTCTGAGTTCTAATGTGGCCCAAGTTTCTACAAGGGATGCTCCAGTATATGGAAGGTGTGTAGTTTGTATGAAAGCCAAGGGGAGCTAGTAATTACAAGGTTTTGTATCAACCCCTACCTATTCCCAATAGACCATGGGAATGCATTAGCATGGACTTTGTGGTAGGACTCCCTAAAACTAAGACAGGGTTTGATAGTGTCTATGTGGTGGTAGATAGGTTCAGTAAAATGAGTCACTTTGTTCCTTGCAAGACCACCCATTATGCTAGCTATATCACTCATCTCTTCTTCAAAGAGATTGTGAGGATCCATGGATTTCCTTTGATCATTGTATCAGACAGAGATGTAAAGTTTATGAGTCATTTTTGGAAAACTCTATGGGGTATATTGGGTACTAACTTGTCTTTTGGATCAGCTTACCATCCTCAGACAGATGGAAAAATTGAGGTGATAAATAGAGTGTTAGGTAACCTTCTAAGATGCCTCACCAAGGAGTACAGACAGACATGGGACTTGGTCATATCACAAGCTGAGTATGCCTACAATGACAATGTGAATAGGACCATAGGTAGGAGTCCTTTTGAGATAGTATATTGTATGCACCCAAGAGGTGTGTGTGAGCTCAAAGATCTAGGAGCTATGGAGCATAGGAGTGGCCATGCAAAGGATTCACTTAGACCATGAAGGAGATTCAGGAGCAAGTGAAAAAGATAATCACAGAGGCTACTCACAAGTTGAAAACTAAGGTGGATATGTCTAGAAAAGATCTCCAATTTGCAGTAGGTGACTATGTCATGGTCCATCTCAACAGATCTAGATTGTAGAAAGGAGTACCAACTAAGTTGCAGATGAAGAGAGTGGGACCATGTAAGGTGTTAGCCAAGTATGGAAAGAATGCTTACAAGGTGGACCTTCCTACAGACTTAAATATTTCACCAGTGTTTAATGTGGCTGACTTGATCAAGTATAAAGGATCAGTAACTGATATGACTCTGGCTAGTATAGATGTCTTGGAGGATGTGAGTACTGTAGTCTTACCATCTAAAGACAAGCTACAAGCAGAAAGGATCTTGGAATCCAGAGTGAAGAAGTCTACTCGGCACAAGGTGTACATGGAACATCTCATACAGTGGAAAGACAAACCAGAGTCTAAGGCTACATGGGTGGAAGAAGCTCTTTTAAGAACTGTGGCATTGATCTGTCTCTGATCTCTCCCCACATTCCTTAGTGTTTGGGCTAACATGGAGAATGGTGCAGGAGCACCCATAGGTTACCATAGGTTGTTTAGAAGGTTTGTCTAAGACAGTCTTGTCTAGGACAACTAAGCAATCAAATTTAGTTCCTTTGAATGTGAGCCTTAATGGAATTTTTGGTTGGGTTTTGATCAGATGAAGGTCATGTTGACCATAGAATAGGTGTCATAATGTTCTAGCTCAAAATGAGGTTTTGGCTTTTTAGGAATTCTTGCAAAATATTTGAAAATGTTG
>VDFB02000015.1:287411617-287461794 GCA_007258455.2 Sequoia sempervirens
ACAAGTAGAGGATAGAACAACTAAAGGGGTGACAAATGAATTAGAAAATGATATTCCACTTCATATTTTTGTAGCTTTAAAAAAGAAACAAAAAAAAAGTGATTGTAATCATATCATGACAACCATATTTTTGATAATATGTAAAACTTAAAAGAATGAATATTATATATTAATGAATGAATGTGAATGTATGAATGAATGAATGTTATATGTTATTAATGGATGAATCAATGATTAATGTTATATGATTGGATATGATTGGGTATGGGGAATTGAGAGTGATGTGAGGGGGGGGAGGGGCCAAATGAGCTTCCACCATCACGTGGTTGGCCTTGTTAAGTAGAGAATATTAAACTATACTCAAAACAAAGAGAAGCTCAATAAGGTAATGCACTTTTCAATATAAGAAATGCATCATTTGAAGCATCAAACCAATATGCAGTCTGTATGTATGATCAATCGTCAGTCTCCACAATGGTACATTTCCACGAATTTTATTTTATTTTTTAAATTTTGCTTCTTCATCACAATTTCAATGACAACCACCGATGAATCAATAGAAAGGCTCGATGAAGTTGCTATAGCTACAACAACGATTTCGTAGTAACTCCCTACCCATTTCATCGCCCTTCCGACGATATTTCGACATTGCTACCACGCTACTCCTTACCCATTTCGTCGCACTTTTGATGAACTTTTGGTGTTCTTCCGACGCTACTCCTTGCTAATTTCGTCGCAAAGTCAATGAACTTTTGGTGTTGTTTTGACACTACTACTTGCCTATTTCGTTGCACTTTTGATGAACTTTTGGTGTTCTTTCGACGCTACTCCTTGCTAATTTCGTCGCAAAGTCGACGAACTTTTGGTGTTGTTTCGACGCTACTACTTGCCTATTTTGTCGCACATTTGACGAACTTTTGGTGTTCTTTCGACGCTACTACTTTAGTATTTCGTCGCAATTTCGATGAACATCTTCTGTTGTTTCCACGCTACTGGTTGCCCATTTCGTCGAACCGGCGATGAACTTCTAGTGTAATTCGTCGGTGGATAAATAAAGTTTTCGTCGATATCCCGATGAAATCCTGAGGTATTTCATGATGTCGTCGACCAACAATTCTTCACCGTTATTTCGACGTTTAGTTTGTTGTCGGCCTTGCGACGAAAAAACAACGATGGAAATATTTTCGCCATTGCATCGCTCTTTCGACAAAGATTTGTCGAATGACCGACGAACACCGGTCAGAAAATGGTGTCAAATCCAGTAGTGTGATACAATAGTCAGTTGCCTCCTCTTCCTAAGAGGAGAAGGAGAATCCTGCACTGATTGCTCCCCCTTCCCATAAGAGAGAAGAGAAGTCCACACTGGATCCCTCTCCTTCTCGTAAAGGAAAAGATAAGGTTACCTTTCCCCAGAATTTCTCGTCCTCTCCCCTTTCTTGGGAGGAGTATTGGATGAGTCAGCCCGATGGCTATCCGCTAATTCTAATGATACCTCCTTGGAATAGACCCAAGCTCAAGATCTCATATCTACCTAATGAATAACTTAGACCATGGTATTATTTATATGGTAGAAAGAAGGGCTCCTAAAGGGAATTCAATCTGTGGCCTCCTACCACTCCTACTCCCAAATCAGTGAACGAAAAGATGCCCACTACCGAGTCTCTTGAGCCAACTACCCCTATTGCTCCTCAACCTAATCCTCTTGCTCCCATTCAGGAATCTATTCCTCTGTCGGAGATGGTCGTAGTGGATGTTCCCATGGTTGAGCAGGAGCTTTCTATTCATTCGTAACCTCCAACCTCTAGCTCAAAGAGTCATAGAAACTACCTTGTGTGCGAGTGCAAGCATTGATGAAAGGCTCTCTTGGCTGAGCAGGCTTCCTTGCAAAGGAAAGAGGAAGAGATGACCACCCCTACTTCTAGGCAATTTCCTACCACCACACTATCCACGATATTGAGGGCATTTCCTCCTTTGTAAGCTCTCCATGCCTGCACGACCATCACACAATACACAAAGATTCAATTTCTCATCCTCAATAAATGAACCACGTCAAACTGTTAAATGGGGTTTTATTAACTTACCCATTCTACTAAGTTGAAGCTCTGTTTTTCTTTTAAAAGATTGATGTCGGTATTTTTTCTTCCACTCACAATCTCAAGCAGTAAAACTCCAAAACCATAAATGTCGACTTTTACGGATAGTTGCCCTGCCATTGCATATTCTGGAGCCACGTACCCACTGCACACCATCAAAACATTCCAACCATCATCAATCCAATTTTAAGGATCATTTATTTGTATTTACTCAACTTTTCAGGGCACGACCAGCAAAAGAAAAAAGTTTTGAATTAGTCTTACTATGTCCCAGCAACTTTTGATTGAATTTGGGTTTTATTGTCAGGAAAAAGTGTCGCTAAACCGAAGTCAGCTATCTTTGGATTCAGTTGCTCATCAAGCAAAATGTTGCTTGCTTTGATGTCTCTGTGAATTATTCGCAGTTTGGAATCCTCGTGAAGGTACAGAAGCCCACGCGCAATTCCAACTATGATATGAAATCGCTTTTGCCAATCGATCCTTGTGCGATTTTCCGGGTCTGCGTTTCCATTTTAGAATGAAAAACATTTTTTTAGTAATAGCTGCAGGGGAATGGTCAGAAACATTAGAAAGAAATTTACAAATTCAATTTTAGTAAACAAAAAATGATTTTGAAGAATAACCCTCAAAAGAGAAAGGCGTCAAGGCTTTTGTTTTGCAGATACTCATAGACAAGCAACCTTTCGGATCCCTCAGCGCAACATCCGAGCAAATTCACAAGGTTTCTATGTTGAATATTGGCCAACAGCTCCACCTCATTCATAAAATCTCTTTTCCTTTGCGCAGATCTTGCAGACAGCTTTTTCACTGCTATCTCCTTTCCGTCTTTAATCATTCCCTAAGAATTTAAACAAGCCACATCTGTTTACAGAACCCTTGTATGAAATATACATCATCACTACTCTATCCAGTACAACAAATTATAATTCAGATCTGCCATGCACACCACTGACCACGCTCATACCTTATATACGGTGCCAAATCCTCCCTCTCCAAGCTTCTTGTTATCGTTAAAGTCTCCTGTTGCTTCGATCAAACCTTTTAAGCTGAAGACAATTTTCTCTTTCTTGAATAGCCTGGTTTTTGGGCGATATTCATTTGTCATTTAAAAACAGATAATATGTTAATAATTTATGTAGATATATATATATGAAAAAAAAATAGTAAATCCACCCAAGAAAGTGGCACCTTCATCCTGAGTCACTAGGGTTTCTGGTTCGCTGGAAACTGCAGATTTTACTTTGCTTCAGATTGTATAGGAACAGCCAACTAAGGTCACAATTATGCCTCCCACAATCCCCAATATTAAGGCTAATCTTCCTAAACTTTTTGCAGGTTAGTATGTAATTATTATTCAACAAGCAATTTGTATATTTGTCATACAAAAAATGAAAATTCAAAAATTAAATTTACAAGATTTAAAATATATATATAATGATTAGAGTCGATGCAATTTACTTCGATGAATAGGAGTGTTGGGTGGGAGAGGAATGATGGATGTTGAGGGAGCATCAGTCGGGACTGAAGCGCCGGAATAAAAAAAGGGGTGGATCTCATATCTCAGTGTGCAGCTTCCTTACAGAACTTGGACGCCTTGTGTAGTATCATAAATTTCCTCCAACGTTGTCATTGCTATAGACAAGCATGTTGTCCAATCGTTGATGGATATATCTCTCCAACATTGCACTAGACCATAAACTTGACCAGCAGCACCAGTAGTAGAAGAATATGAGCTTTCTGCTGAGTCGAATCCCCTATTTCCAGGATTGCCAGCACTACCAATCAGATCTGTTAGAAGACCGAAGGTCATGCCCCTCGCAGCGATGGAATTTCTTTGTGTGATATTCTTGGTGTTATAAATGTAAACATATAGATTGGCATCTAGTGTTGAAATGAAATTAGAGTTGTCGTAGCGCGGAAAGCAATCATCCATCAATACCAAACCACCTATGTCGTTGGCGCATTCTTTCTTAAGAGAATAATATGCTTGTTGTGCACAGTCTGAGCATTTCTCTGCTGATACGTTCCCAAGACATTGAAAAAGGCCATAGACCTGGTTGGGAGCTTGGCCAAAGGAAGAAGTATTAAACCCTGAGCTTTGAGATGCATTGCTATACAGATCAGTGAGAACTCGATCCAGATTAGACGAATATGTACTGCCATCGATGTATGTCGAATCATTGCTACATCTATGCCATCTGTAATCGGATAGTACGAGAGGGAAGCTCATTGCAAACATTAAACTAAAGTGAACAAGAATGATTGGTCTTTTGCAACAACTGAAAAGGAAACACCTGGGCCTCATCGTATTGCTGCTTCTTTAGAACAATTAGAAACTAGATAATAATGTATGGCGTGTTGATTATTTAACCATTGAAATGGTCAATACTGAAATAAAATGATAAAGACCTAGTCAAATAAATCTAAGTCAATAAATACACCTAATGTCTTATACTATAATTTAAGAAGATGAACACAGACGGTGTATGGCTACGTTGCTCATGCATTTCAAACTCTTTGCTTGGAATGCACTCCAAACTGACATGGTCCAAAGTTTCCCTCCTTGGATGCTGCTATGAAGGATCTTTTAGTGTCATATAGAAAGAAACTGGACAGCGTCGACGTGATGTCAAGGAAAAGCTTATTGAGTGCTAGGTGGGTTTGATTTTCTAAGCAAGTAGATCGAGAGTTGTAACTATCTACCAAACACTTCTTTCTGCTCTTATTGGTTTTTTGTTTTTTGTTTTTTTTCTAATTGGAGGTGCTTTTGTAACATTTTCTTTTTTATTTTTGTTCTCTAGATTTTAAAAACAGTCATTGCTGTTTGGAAATCTTTATGTAATTCTTCCACTTTATTCAATTAATATATATTTTTTCTTTTGCTCCTCTTTAAAATAAAAAATAAAAATCTACCAAACACTTCAACTTTCTTCACATCAGTGTCAAATGGTGTGCTTATCCCATCTATTTTGTCTTCCCTCTATACTTGATTTGTAGATCTATATTGTGCTAATTGTTACTCCAATGATTATTGTTTTGCTTAAGCCTTGCAACAACCTTTGGAATAGTGCACAAATTTATGCAAGGCCAATTTGAATGCAATAACATAGCTAGGATTTGCATTTTCATTGAAATGTAAAGCATGAAGAGTGGGGGGGTGTTAATGAATGAAAGAGAAGAGGCTTTGTAGATAAAAATCTTTATTTCATTTTGAGCCATTAGTCCTACAAGTTTTCATTTTTATCTTGCTTTTCTTTCTCCGGATTTTTTTTAAATCTATTTTTCTAATTCCAATTTTGTTGTGTATGTGCATTTTGAGGGCCATTTGGGAACTTGAAGAATTTGGACATCTAATAAGTTTCTTTTAATTATTTGATGGAAAAAGCATGAGTTTAAAGTTTTAATATTAAATTTAATCTTATAACCATCTTATAAAGGGTTTCCAAATTAGTTGTTGTCATGGTTTTAGGAGACATTCTCTTATGATTTCATTAAGGTAGTTTTATGGTAAAATTGAGGTGTTTGTAACTTTTTTCCATTTTCTTGGGTTTTTATTGATTCATTCAAGGTTTTAAAAATTTGGGACTTCAAGTTGACACTCTCAATAAGATGGAGTATTTTTTTGAAACTAAGATTTTTTAAGCAAAATTTAACTTTGTGAGTATTCAATATTCTTTTGTCTGATTAAAGGTTTTATAATGGATCAATGAGTAAAATTAACTTTCTATTTTTTTATGTTCATAAAAATATGCATCCCTCTCCTTTATATTATTTTCATAATAGACAACAACGCTCTACATGCTAGACATTAGAGGTAATTATTGAAAAATTGCAGTTCATAGTTTGTGCACCATTTTATCTCACCCATAAGTATCTCTTCCTAGTAGCTTTATCTTCCTATAAATTCTCAACCTTCACATTCTTCATTTGAATATTGTGTGTACGATACACATTTTCTTATTATTGAAAAACCTTTGATATTAAATGTTTTTTAAAATTTGATCTCATATGGTATAGTATTGACTACCAAAGATCAAAGAGTGAACTTGCTTCTTTTTTACTTTTATTTGATTACATTAGATATAGTGTATGATACTATTGATACTCTCAATTGATTGAGAGGAGTTTATACACACACACACACACACAAGATTCTAGGAATCGGGTAGCCTTTCTTATTATTGACATTCTCTTATGATTTCACACACACACACACACACACACATATATAAGATTGTAGGAATCGAGTAGCCTTTCTTATTATCGAAATTCTCTTATGATTTCATGCACACACACACATATATATAAGATTGTAGGAATCGGGTATCCTTTCTTATTATTGACATTCTCTTATGATTTCATTAAGGTTGTTTTATGGTAAAATTGAGGTGTTTGTAAATTTTATCATTTTTCTTGGGTTTCTATTGATCCATTAAAGGTTTTAAAAATTTGGGACTTCAAGTTGACACTCTAAATAAGGTGGAGTATTTTTTAGAAAAAAATAACTTTGTGAGTATTCAATATTTTTTTGTTTGATCAAAGGTTTTATAATGGATCAATAAGCTAAAATTAACTTAAAAAAATTTTATGTTCATAAAAATACACTTCCCTCTCCTTTATATTATTTTCACAATAGACAACAAAGCTCTACATGCTAGACATTAGAGGTAATTATTGAAAAATTGTAAATCATAGTTTGTGCACCATTTTATCTCACCCATAAGTATCTTTTCCTAGTAGCTTTATCTTCCTATAAATTATCAACCTTCACATTCTTCATTTGAATATTGTGTGTATGATACACATTTTCTTATTATTGAGAACCCTTTGATATTAAGTGTTTTTTTTCAAATTTGATCGCATATCCGTATAGTATTGACTACCAAAGATCAAAGAGTGAACTTGCTTCTTTTTTACTTTTTTTTTATTACATTAGATATAGTGTATGATAATATTGATACTCTCAATTGATTGAGAGGAGTTTATATATATATATATATAAGATTGTAGGAATTGGGTAGCCTTTCTTATTATTGAAAACCCGTTGATATTAAATATTTTTTTCTAATTTGATCTCATATGGTATAATATTGACTACCATTTAGATCAATGAGTGAAATTGCTTATTTTTTACTTTTATTTGATTACATTAGATATAGTGTATTATAATATTGATACTTTCAATTGATTGAGAGGAGTTTATATGTATATATATAAGATTGTAGGAATTGGGTAGCCTTCCTTATAAACTATATTCTGTCTGGTAAACTTTTTTCACATGACTATTGAAGTTGGCGTGACATGCCCTCTAGTGCCACAGGGACAAAGGGAGACTGCACCTTGTGACCTCTTGTCTACAAAAGGATGATTTAGCTAATTGAGCCAAGGCCCCTGCCCCTTATATTTCATATTTTGGGGACAATTAATGACAACAATTTAAAAATAATATTAAATTTTAATAAATTTTGTTAAATACTATATTAAAAATGGACAAATTACTTTACAAAAAATTGGGTTGTATTCGCTAAATTGAAGTTAATAGAGAATGATGGAGGCATATTTAATTTTAGTATTATTTTTGTATGATTAGTTCTTTTCATAATCTTGTTGATACTTTACATGAGGCAAATGAAAAAAAAATTCAATGTTAAAATTTTTGGTAATGATATGAAATAGTCATTAACCCAAGATAAGAGATGTGAAATATAAACACTACCAAGAGTAGATCATATAAATTTAAGGGTTGATTCTTTATGGAAATCCATAATGTATGGTTATTTCTAATTGTATGTGCATTGTAATTGTTATATCTATGAGTCATTGTATCTCATGAGGATTTAAAAAATATTGTCGTCATATAGTGAATTAAGAGGATTTTTTAAAATTTAGGTTTGTAATGTGGAAGACAATGGAACTTCAAAGATCAATAGAACATTACAATTATTGTATTAAATGTTTCTAATGGGGGCATATATGTAGGTGAAAATCTTAAAATATAAAAAATATTATAAAACTAGTCTCAAAAACAAAAAAACATTTCCACATGATCGGTTTGTCAATCCTTTTATGTGCTTTGTTGTCCTATATTTTGTTTTTGTTTTTGTTGGTGGGATCTAGATGTATAGTCCCCTTTGTGTGGGTCTCAGAGGGGGACCCTCCTACCCCTATCTTTGGCAAGGTTGTGGGTGAGAATGCCTCCCTTTTTTGAGGAAGAGGATCCTATTTCTTTTATGAAAAAAATTATCAGTCAGCGTTCTCTTCCCATCACATGGTCCATCCCCCATCTCTATGTTTCGAGTGATTGGCTTGTGATAGATATGCTTAATGACCTTCTCAATGTGAGGATGGAAGAAATAGGAAACTACTCGATTGGTCAGTGCCTTGTTTTTTGTCCCAATGTTGACCAAGTTAGGAATTGGGCTTTGTTGAACTAGAAACTAAAGAGCAACATCACCAAAGTGCTATGGTCGATGACCTATTTTTGTTTAAATTTTTCATTAAGGAAGATCTAGTGAAGATTATTACTAGGGGCCCTTGGGCTCTAGACAAAAAATTCAAGAACCTCCTTTCCTTATGCAAATGGAAATTGAGATTTCACTTTTCCAAGGATCTAGGACTTGTTTCTCCTACTTGGATCTACTTGCTTGGTTTTCCTCTAGAATTCTAGAACTACAATATATTCCAAAGAATTTCCAACTCCTTTGGCAAGTTGTTGATGTTGAACATAGGTTGTCATTGATGTCAAAGGTTGTTGTCATTTGTTGTCAAAGGATATGAAGATAATAAAATGTGAAGGTTGTCAAAATTAAAGAGATTGTAGGAGTACTAGAATCATCATTATATTCCCCTTGACTTAAACTGCTATGTATTCAAAAGTATTAATCTTGAAGAAATTTTTAGTATCAATCATATCTTATATCAAGTAACCTACATTAACATGTGTTCAATTGTGATTGCCTTCAGATTATTGGTGTGTTTATTATACCATGATGGGTATGTAGTTAGCATGAGGGAGGTGTTCTATAAGTCTATTCAAGGATATCTTTTGGGTGGAGATATTTCTTTGGTAATGCTATAATGGTTCACATTTCTTTTAGAAATTCACTTTTTCTTTGTAGTTTTAGAGGAGAGTATGTCTACACTAGTTCTATTAGTCTCCTAAATTTTATAGGTTTTATTTAGTGTGTAAGAAGTTTTAAGTGACATAAAGTTCCCTGCATTTTTATGTCATCTAAGCGAAGTTCAAGGCATGTGTGGTAATGGTTAGTTGCATTCAGAACTCAAATATTGTGTGTGGTGTTGGGATAGGACCTAGTTAAGGTTCCTATGGTAGTGCACAATGTTGTGTTCTTTTAGCAACAAGAAATTTGATTTTGGGCTGACTTGCTACACATTTCATGTAATTCAAATTTAGGTCCACCTCATATCATCCTAGCTCTTTGTGAATCCCTAGCCAACATTGAAGAGTGTTAATGTAATTTCATGTATATATTTCAAATGTTCAAATGCATCATTGTGTGTCTGCATGTATCTATATGAATTACAGTTACATTTGTGTGAAGAAGAGTTGATCATTGGTGCAAATTGAAGAGTAGGTGATAAAGATAAAAGGGAGAACTATATCAAAATACCATATATTTTGAGGAAGAGTGTTATTTGTAACTCTGACATGTCTTGAGCTACATTGATGATCCACAAGCTTTATCTTTGTAATCCAGTAGCACTAGTGTTCTACCTATTTTTTTATTGCATTTGGGCATATGTGTCTCTAGTGAGTTGGTCCCTACAAAAATTTTAGGGTCTTAGTGTCTCTAGTAGGTTGGTGCCTACAGAAGTGTGCAAAATTGGCATGTATACTTTATGCTTTGTGAGGCCATATTTGGACTGTAGATCCAAGAAACTATTCTCATTATGGTTTTTCCCATCCCTTGGTTTCCCACATGTATCTAGTGTTCATTTGTGCAGATGTGTATGCTTATGTTGTTCCTTAATCATTAGGTTTTTACTTTTCTTTAAGAATCAGTTCTAGTATGTAAATTTGGGATAATAATTTTAATTAAATTTGATCTATTAATTCACCCCCATCTTAGTAGATTATGTGCATTTCAATTGGTGTTAGAGAAATTTTCCTTTTGAAGAATTCTAATAGCTTATGTTAGATTTGGGATGGCACAAGAAAGTTCTTTTGGAAACAAAGTACCAATCTTTCATGGATCCAATTTTGAATTTTGGAAAGTTAGGATGGATGAATTCCTATTTGATGGCTTTAGGAATGCACATCTAGATGTCAATTATAGAAGGATATGAGGTTCCTAAAAATCCTCCTAGGAATCAAGCCACAAAAAAGAGCCCTTGAAATTAATGATAAGGAAATGAATGCTATTCTATGTGGACTAGCTAATTCTAAATTTGTGAAAGTGATGCAATGAAAAACAACAAAGCACATTTGGGAAAAAATATAAATAATCTATGAAGATGATGAAAAAGTAAAAGAGGCAAATTTGTAGACTTACAAAGCTCAGTTTGAAGGATTGAAGCTGAAAGAAGATGAGAAATTTGCTACATTCATGCATAGAGTTGAGGAAATTGTCAACCATATCTGAGGTTTTGGTGAAAGTTTGGAAGAGAATATTTTTGTGAAGAAGGTACTCAAATCTCTCCCTAGAAGGTTTGATCCTAAAATATCTTTTATTTAAGAATCTAAGGATTTGAATTCTTTAAAATTGGTTGAACTACAAGGAAGTATAATTGCATTTGAGATGATATTTGAAAGTGAAGAATCTATAAGGAAAGAGATTGCTTTCAAAGTGTTTGTGAAGTAGGTTGATCAAGATTCTGATTTTGGATTAGATCCAAAGGAAGGAAATTTTTTCAGAAAGCTACAAAGTAGCTCTCGTAAGTATAAAGGAAAATTAACTTTCAAGTGTTTCAATTGTGGGGAAGTAGGAAATGTTATGGCTAAGTTTCCCCATAAGAATACTAACAATGATGAGAAAATAATGGAAATAAATCTTTTCAAAGAAAGTATAAAGGTCAGAGAAAGCATAAGAGTTTCTACACCAATGAGAAAGAATATTACTCTACTGAAGAAGAAGAAGAAGAAGAAGAAGAAGATATATCCGGAGATGAAAAGTAAAAGGTTGTGCTCATTGATTTTGATATTGTTGAAGGAGATGATGAAATGGGCTTCAGAGATAATGTAGAAGAGGTAGATCTCATGGAAGAGTTGATGTGTGCTAGAAAAGAAATCAAAAGATTAAAGAAATAGAATTGTTAAAGTAAGAGCTAAAGAAAAAGTATCTCAGGGTTTGAAGAAAGCAAAAAGATGATTGTTGATTTGAAGACCTAGAAAAAAGAAGCAAAAGGAATTGAAGAAGTTCTAACAAAAAATTTGCTATCAAGAGATAAAGACTATATGAGAAGATAAAAGCAAAAATTGTGACAGTAAGAAAAGAGATTGAGAATGTGAACCAAAAACTGCATATGGAATTGGCTAGGAGTACTAAAACCTTAGATCAAATTTTGGAAAGTCAGAGAGATTTGCATAACAAAACTAGAATAGGTTTTCATGATCAGAAGAAGGTGGTATATTCGACCAATAAGGAAATTCTAGAAGTGATAGGCTCTGAAAGTTAAAATTTTGAAAGAACCATGGCAAGTGAAGAATACATGAGAAGTAATTATGGCTTCATTCAAGTAAAAAACATGAGAAGAGGATTTTAAAGACAAGGATACTATACCAGGTCAAATTTTCTTTTCTTTGGTTATTATTTTAATTGCAGCAATTTTGGTCATAAGGTTGTTGATTATAGAAGACCTATGATAAGAAGAAGTAATTTTGTCAACAATAATGCATTTTCACCTCTATACAATTTTAATATCATTTGTTTCAAATTCAACAATTTTGGACACATTGCAAAGAACTACAAAACCAATTTTGTATGTGCCCCTTTGCCAAAAAGTGGGAGAGAAGAATTTAAAAGAGTAAAATTCATGAATCGAGAAAAGTTTGGAAGAAGGTTCCTAAAGAGAAGAAGTCTAAAAAATAAACGATTGATCAAACTATACTACATGCACAAAAGGAGAAAAATATATGGATTATAGATAGTGGTTGCTCAAGCCATATGAATGGAGATAAGTTAAAGTTTATGAACTTTACAAAATTTGAAGGTGGTTCAATGACCCTTGGAAATAATTCAATTGCTAAAATATTTAGTAAGAGTACTTTAAGTCTTGATGGTGGTGTGACCGACAGATTAGTATGGGCCAACTACACTTGATCCATGACGATTCAAATCGTAAATATGCCATTGAACATTAGTCCAATAAGATAAATCAATAAAAAATTAGACTAAGAATCCATTAAAACTTAACATATTAAACTACAAAAGCTTTAGAAACACCTATTTTAATCCATTGAAACTTATCCTATTAGGGGAGTGGTGTCGCATGGATGTGGAATGGTAACCCTTTCTGAATCCCATGGATAAATGAGCCTATTCCAATCAATTTTATTGAAGAGAATCGATGGAAATGATGAAAGATATGTGATGGAACATGATTTAAATGCTAAATTAATATGATGCAAGTTATTTTAACATGATTTATGCTAAGATGATCGATATGGATGTATGCAACACTAATCTTAATGGATTTTAAGCTAAAAATATTGAAGCCCTAATTACCAAATAAGCTAAATGTATCCATCTATGTTATCATGGAAGCCATTAATGGAAGCTAAGCTAATATGCAAGTAAATTAAGCTAAAATGATGTAAAATGTGAGTGCAAGTCAAAATGATTTTAACAACATAAGTTTGTTGTTCAAAGATGGATCCATTTGTCTCCAAATAGTGACCTATTTATAGGAGGACAAATGAGAAATGAAGGGTTGAGATTAAAAGTGTTAATCAATGGTCAAGGATGGAGGAAATATGAAACATGGATCATGGATTCTCATCAACGGATGAGAATCAATGACCACATGGATCATGGATTCACATCAATGGATGAGAATCAATGACCACATGGATCAAGGAAAGAATCAAGGGCCCACATTCATCCAAACAAACACACTCAAAACTTGCACAAGAAGTCTTGTAAGTTTGTTAGGAGGAACAATATTCTCTTTTTTCAAATGAGTGGGAAGAGAATATTCTTTTGAATATTCTCATGGGTGAGGGAAAATTAGATATGTAGCAAATTAAAAAAAAGTTTTAATGTGCAAAAGGGGAAGGAATATTCCATGGGAATATTCCTTTTTGGAGGAATGTACAAAGGAGGAATATTCCCTTGCAAGTGAGGGGAATTAGAATTAATTTTAAAATTGATAATTAAAACAATGTTAATTATGCAATTTTAGAAGAATTGCATGATATTCATTAAATAAATGATTTAATGAAAAGGGGAGATATGATATGACATTTAATTAAATACCTTAGGGTTATTTAATTAAATAAGAGGACTTTATGGATTAAATTAAATAACTTGATGTATTTAATTTAATAAGATGACATGTTGGCATGAAAGGGGGTGAATTAATCTAATTAGATTAATTAGGTTAATAGATGCAAATGATATAATTAATTAAATTTAGCTAGGAAAATTTAATCAATTAAGCAAAAAGAGGATGGTTTTGAGGATGAAACGGTGTTAGTATACCTGATTTGAGTGTGTGATATCATTCAAGACGTTTTTGAGTGTCTACAGGTGGTAAAACAAAGACACGTGATTTTTTTGTGTTGAAGGTTTAAACATAATTTTTTAAGCACTAGTCAGATGTTTGATAAAGGCTACAAGCTATCTTTTAGTGCCAAAGGATGTCAAATTAGGGAATCAAGTATTGTTGAGCTGATTGTAGAAGAAAGCGAGATAGATAGTGACATTTATGATCTGAGTGAGTTGAATGGACAAATTTGTCTCACTACGTAGAAGGATGAAAGTTGGCTTTGGAAAAAAATGTTAGGACATATAAATTTTGATGATATTGTGAAGATTAGTTCAAAAGGACTGGTCCAAGATATGTCAAATATTAAGAAGCCTCAATCAATTAGCTACAAGCCATGTTATGAAGGGAAGTAGACAAGAAGGAAATATCTTGCTAAGGAATATTCCACATCAAAACCATTAGATCTAGTTCATAAAGATCTGTGTAGACTAATGTGGACTAAAAGTCCACAAGGATATAAGTATTTTATGATGTTGAATGATGATTATACTAGGATGACTTGGATAACATTTATGACAGAGAAGTAAGAAGATTTTGAGAAGTTTAAGACATTCAAGGCAGTGGTGGAGAATGAAACCAAAAGGATAATCAAGGTTTTGATATCAAATAGAGGTGGAGAATTCACTGCTGAGAAGTATGATAGATTCTATGAAGAGAATGGGATCCAGAGGTGATTCTTTGTTCCTAGAACTCTACTACAAAATGGAGCTGCATAAAGAAAGAACCAATTTCTACAAGAAATGGAAAAAAATATGCTATGTCATTTAAATCTACTAGATGTGTACTAGAGAGAAGCATAGACTGTTGTGTATATTCTAAATAGAGTTCAAGTAAAGAGCAAGACTAAGAAGATTCCATATGAGTAATGGAAAAGAAGAATGACATCAATAAGACACCTAAAATTATTTGGGAGCAAGTGCTACATCAAGAGAGATGAAGAAAATTTGGGTAAGTTTGATTCTAGTACAAATGAAGGCATTTTCCATGGTTATTCTTTAATAAGTAGAGCATACAGATGTTATAATAAAATATTGAAGAAGATGAAATTAAAAATATGAGAGTTGATAAGACTATTTATTCTACTAGTATTCTAAAAGTAGAAGATGATGAAGAATAAATTTTATAGCTATATTGAAGATTTAGAAGATTTTTTTCCAAAAACTCCAACAAATTATGTTCAGAAAAATCACTCTACATATTAGATCATAGCTGACAAAGATAGCGGGATTCAGACCTAAAGAGACTTGAGAAAACTAGTGAACAAGTACACTTTGCTTTACTATCAAAGATAGAGCCTAAGACATATAAAGAATCAAGAAAAGAGCAAGGATGGATAGAAGCTACAGAGGAAGAACTGAATTAGATCATGAAGAATGAAACTTGGGAACTTGTCCCAAGACCTAAAGACAATAATGTGATTGGAACCAAGTGGGTGTTTAGAAACAAACTAAATGAAGAAGGTGAAGTGGTTTGGAAGAAAGCAAGACTTGTGTGTAAAGGGTATGCTCAAGTTGAGGGCATAGACTTTGAAGAAACATTTTTGCTCTAGTTGCTAGAATGGAGGAAATCAAAAAAAATTTAGCTCTTTCAGCATTCAATAATTTCAATGTATGGGTATGTGCAGGGTCATGGTGGGCCAAAAAGTGGCGATATGATGGGTATGTGTAGGGTATGTGGCTAACAACTTTTTTTTTGCCCAAAATTGATGAAACAAAAGGGGTTTTTAAAGGAGATTTTCAACTTTCCACCAATATAAATTATGCTTTACTGTGAATTTAATAAATAATTATTGTTCATTTTCTATTTGAATTACTAAAGTCCCATTGATAGGCTGATTGAAAAACATCTATAGCTTTCAAAGCGGTATCACATTTTTTGAATCAAACATGCTTCACATACTATAGGATTAAAAAAATGAATTTCATGAAGTTTTGACCAAGTTAAGGTGGTCAGACATACGAGTTTTATATTTTTAAAAATTTGTAATAAAAAATTCATAATTAATTATTTACTTGGAAAAAATTACAAAAAAATATGCATCACATGCAGACATGAGTCCTCTACTTATATCTAAATTATTATAAAAAAATATTATCATTTTATTGTGGTTAAGGTGGTCAAAAACACCTACTTCTTATTTTTCCCTTGAAATTTAAGTACTACTACATTGAAATTTCAAATTTTCACCAAATAGATTTTTCTTTAAAAATAAACCTAGTAGTTTAGAAACTACATTCAATTTGCTACAGATTGTATTCTTACATATTTTTAAAATAATATAGATAACTTATTCAATTTTTTACGTCAAGTTGCCTAACTCTGATTTTCCTAAATTTTTTGCCACTTAAGGGCCTATTTTTTCCATAACGATTCTACACATACCCGTATACCAGATGGATGTGAAATCAAAATTCTTGAATGGGCATCTCAAAGAAGAGGTTTACATTGAACAACTAAAAGGATTTCAATGTTCTAACAATCTAGATTATGTTTGCAGATTGAAAAATCCTTGTATGGACTCAAAAAATATCCTAGAGCTTGGTATTCAAGGTTGGATGGATACTTGCAATAGCAAGGATTCCAGAGAGGAAGAGTAGATAGAAATATTTGTATAAAAATAGAAGGAGAACAAATGCTAATAGTTGTGGTTTATGTAGATGAAATCATTTTTGAGGAAGTGGTGAAGAAATGTGCAATAACTTTTGAAAGGAAATGCATAATGAATTTGAAATATCTATGTTAGGAGAACTATCTTTCTTTCTTGGGTTATAGATTGTATAATCAAAATGGAAGATTGAAAACCAATGGCAACAACTATGGTTACCAGATGTAAGTAAGTAGGGATGATGAATATTCTTTGACAAATCAAACCTTGTATAGGTCCATGATTGGAAACTTGTATGTGACAACATCTAGACTAGAAATTATGAAATTAGTTGGAATGGTTGTTAGATTTCAAGTAGCACCTAAAGAAAATCATGTTAAAATAGTGAAGAGGATATTCAAGTATTTGAAGGCTACTGAATATTTTGGACTGTGGTATCCAAAGAGTAAAAAATTCACTTTGACTATATACACAAATGTCGATTGGGAAAGATGTGTTGATGACCAGAAGAGCACAAGTGGTGGTGCATTCTTTCTTGGAGATATTTTGGTGTCCTAGTTGAGTAAGAAGAAGGAATTAGTTTCTTTATCTATAGCAAAAGCATAATACATTATTGCAACATCATGTTACACTTAGGTGCTTTGGATGAAGCAGAATTTGAAGGAAATGAACATTGAGTTTGAAGATCCTATCACTATTCTTTATGATAACATTAGTACAATAAATATTTCAAAGAATTGAGTGATGCACTCAAGAAAAAAACACATTGCAATCAAGTATCATTTCTTGAGGGAGAAGGTTTTAGAGAAGGAAGTAAGATTGGAATTTATGGATACAAAGGCATAAGTTGTAAATATATTCACAAAGCCACTTCCTAAGGAGACTTTTGAGTTTCTCCAGTAGAAGTTGGGAGTTTTTTCTCCCTCCTCTTAAATCAAGAGGAAGCATAGGGTGAGGGGGAGCTTGGCCTCCCTATTGGAAGAAGGATTGGTGGTCTTGCAGAGGTATTTTCAGAAGTAGTGAAGCATGGACTTAAGGGGAGACTATTCAAGAAACATGTTTCTAGATGGTGTAGTATACAGGTAATTGTGGATAAGGTTGAAAAAATGGTCTCTCCTTGTAGGGGGAATAAGTGGATGTTAGCATAGGAATTGTTGACCCTTTGTCATTAATGTCAAGGGGAGGGAGAGAAAAGTAAAAAATATTGAATTAAGGAGTAAGTGAGCCCAAAATGTTGAATTTCTTAGAAAGAAAAATCTTAGAATATCATATCTTTCATAGGAGGAGAAAATGCAACAAATAAATCATTATGAAAGCTAGTCTGGTTATGTCCAATTTTTATTGTTTTCCATCAGTGGCAAAGAGGGAGATTGTTGAACATAGGTTGTCATTGATGTCAAAGTATTTTCAAAGGTTGCTTGCATTTTTTGTCAAATGGTATCAAGGATGTCAAATGTGAAGTTTTTCAAAATGAAAGAGATTGTAGGAGTACTAGAATCATCATTATATTCCCCTTTACTTAAAGTGATATGTATCTAGAAGTATTAATCTTGAAGAAATTATCTTATCAATCATATCCTATATCAAGTAACCTACATTAAGGTGTGTTGAATTATGACTGCCTTCAAATTATTGGTGTGTTTATTATACCATTTCAGGTATGTAGTTAGCATGAGGGAGGTGTTCGAGAAGTCTATTCAAGGATATCTTTAAGGTAGAGATATTTCTCTAGCAATGCTATAATGATTTGCATTTCTTTCATAAATGCACTTTTTCTCTACGATTTTATAGGGGTATATGTCTACACTAGTACTATTAGTCTCCAAAGTTTTCAAAGGTTGTGTTCAATATGTAAGAATTTTGAAGTGACATAAAGTTCCCTATGTCTATCTATCATCTAGGAGAAGTTCAAGGCATGTGTGGTAATAGCTAGTTGTGTGCAAAACTAAACTATTGTGTGTGTTATTAGGATAGGACCTCGTTAAGGTCCCTATGGTAGTGCATGACATAATATTGTGTTGGTGGCAAGAAATTTGATTTTGGACCAACTTGCTACACATTTCATGTAATTTGAATAAATTACACCTTATTCCTTCCTAGCTCTTTGTAGATCCTTAGCTGAAATTGAAGAGTATTAATGTGAAGCCATGTATATATTTCAAATGTTCAAATGTATCAATGTGTGTTCACATGTATCCATATGAATTATAGTTACATCTATGTGAAGAATAGTTGATCATTGGTGCAAATTAAGAGGAGGTGATAAAGATAAAAGGGAGAACTATATTAGAAGATCATATGTTGTGAGGAAGAGTGTTAGTTGTAACTTTGACATGTGTTGAGTTACATTGATGATTTGCAAGCTTTATCTTTGTAATCTGGTAGGACTGGTGTTCTACTTGTTATATTATTTCATTTGGGGATAGGTGTCTCCAGTGGATTCGAGCCTACAAACACTTTAGGGGATTGGTGTCTCTAGTAGGTTGGTGCATACTAAGTGTGAAAAATTCATTTGTATATTTTTTTCTTTGAGAGGCTAGATTTGGATAGTAGATCCAAGCAATTGTTCTCACCATGTTTTTTCCCATCGTTTGGTTATCCGCATATATTTGGTGTTCCTTTGTGTAGATGAGTATGCTTACATTATTCCTTGATCATTAGGTTTTTACTTTTCTTTAAGAATTAGTTCTAGTATGTAAATTTGGGATAAGATTTTTATGTAAATTTGATCTACTGATTCATCCCCCTCTCAGTAGATTTCCTGCCCTTTTTTTCATGGTTGACAAAGTTACCCTCCAAAAATATAGACTAGTTCTTGCAAGGTTGTGTGTTAATGTATTTACTAACACAATTCTACCCTTTTAAGATCACTTTAAATTCAAGGCTTGGGAGTTGGATGCAATCTATTATGTATGAAAATGTCAAAAAAAAATTATCAAATTTGTAACATGTTTGATCACGTAAGTGATAACTAAAAAAAACAAGTCTCAAAAAGATCAAGCCAACAAGTTGTCACTGGCGGCTTTGAATGAGCCTCACGTCAATGTCATGGATCTTTTGGATGTGGCCGCATCCCCTTCTCTTCCTTCAATAATGGAAGGTTTCATGGATGGACAAGTGCTCCCTCCCTCCCTTCCTATAGAGGGTTTACCCCTTAAAATTCTTACGGTTTCAAGTGCCCTCTCTCTCTCTCTCTCTCTAGATGTCACTTGGTGACCTTGAATCTCAAAGCTACATAAGTAACTCAACTTTTTTATCATAGTTGGGGTGCCTAATAGGGAAAATATTAGATCCACATTAGATGACTCAAATTACAAAGGAAGGGTAAATGTTAGGTGACCTTGTGAAAGGGAATTTCAAGGAGCTCTCTTTGAACTATCCTCTCCCAAATGAGCATGTAGAGGAAAATAAATTGCAAGATAAGGTGGGTAATAGGTATCCTCTTCTATTTGAGGAAAATGCTACTTGTAGCAAGTTGGTGGACTCTCTACCTCTTATTAACTTTGGAAATACTTATTTGACCTCTAATTCAACCTCCACTTCTTCCTAAGATGAGGAATGAACTCTTATTCATGGAAAATAAAAGAGAAAGAAAAAACCAAATGTGGGAGGAGATATCAAATAAGGTAGAACATCACAAAGAAAAACAAGATCTAGAGAAACAAAAAGAGATGTAGTGTTGGTAAAAAAGGACCTTGGAGTTTTCAGGGTCCAAAACCTTGAAAAAGTGAGTTTTAAAACCCCTCTAGATCTAAGCCACATTGTCAAACCTAGATAAAGTGTACCACAAAGGTATGCTCCTCCCTTTTATTTTTTCTTACATGAAGATTATATCTTGGAACATCAAGGGGTTGAACAACCCACACAAACATGTGATAAAAATTATATTATGGGACACAAAATTGATATTATGCTCATCCAAGAAGTTAAAATGTTTGAACTCACTTGTCCTCAAATATTTTCACATATTTAGCCTCTTCCAATTACTATGTTATCCCTATTGAGGGCGATTCAAAGGTATTACCACCCTTTGGAGCCCCTTGCATTTGAAGGGAATGATGTTAGATTAAAAAAAATGTTTTTTTTTTTTTTTTCTTTGACATTGCTAAATATTTGCATTGGATTCTTGCTAATATTAATGCACCTAACTCTAAATTGGATAGAAAATAGTTGTGGGATTCTCCATCCTTAGTTTTAAATAACTCCTTGAAAAATTTGGAGATTTTAGGGGGGCCTTCAACTCTTCTTTTTTTTCTTTTGAGAAAATGGTGGGTCTTGAAGACTATTTTTATAGCATGGGTGACTTTGTTGATTTCTTGGCTAACACAAGTGTTATGGATATTGAGATTTAGGGGTCTTCTTTTACCTATTCTAACAAAATTTATGGGAAAAATCTTATATAGGTGAAGCTTGATAGGTTCTTAATCTCACATAATTGGGACATCTTATCTAGGCTTTTCCTCAAGGATTTCCCTCATACAGGTTCAAACCATTGTGTTCTCATTTTACTCTAGGAGGAGGCTACTAAATTGGGTCCCTATCCTTTCAGGTATGAGATCATGTGGTAATCTCATCTAGATTTCAAAGGATTTATTAAGAAGTTGTGGAACACCCTTTCTAGGATATATTCCTATGTTAACTCTAGCCCAAAAGCTAAAATTAATAAAAAATAAAGTAAAAAATTGGAACAACATATCCTTTGATAGTATTTTTTAGAAGAAATAAAGATTATTAAATGATGTGAAATCTATTCAATATTATATGGAGAATGTTTGTGTCAATGTTGACACTTGTTCTAAAGAAAACACCCTCATAATGTAATTGTAGAACCTCATGAAGAAGGATAAATTATTCTAGATGCAAAAGTCTAGAATACAATGGCTCAAGGAAGATGATAGGAACACTAGGTTTTTTCACTAGTCTTCTTTGAAACACAGAAGAAGAAAAAAAATTAGTAATATCACCCTTAGTGATGTCACTATGGTCTCTGAGGAGGGGAAGATAGCTAATGTTATTGTCTCTTTCTTGGAAATTTTTGAAGATGAAAATCAGGAGTTGAATGACTTTCTTGGTTTTTTGGGAGTTATCTAAGGTGTTGAATGAAGAAAATAATGTGGGTATGTGAAAGGATGTTTATATAGAAGAATTCAAAGCTATTTTTTTCTCCTTTGGTGCTTTCAAAGCCCCTGGTCTAAATGGGTTTCTCCCCTCTTTCTTCTAATTTTCTTGGGAGATTATTTCTCAAGATTTGCTTATTGCTACAAGGGACTTCTTCAGATTAGGTAAGGTCATCAACCAACTGAATAAAACCTTCATTGTGATAGCTCCCAAAGTGGCAAAGGCAACTACTATGTTTGAATTTCAGCCCATTAGCCTATGTAACACTGTTTATAAGATCTTTAAAGTTTTGGCTAGAAAAATTAAACCTTTACATCATAAATTTATCTCTCCTTTCCAAAAAGGTTGTGTCCCTAGTAGACAAATTCTTGATGTTGTGCGTACAACTCATGAACTCATTCATTCTATGGAAAACAACAAAAGACCCACTATGCCCCTAAAATATAATATATTAAAGGATTATGATAGACTATTATGGCCCTTCCTTTTGGTTTTCCTTCAAAAGTTTGGGTTTGGTTTATTTAGGAGATCCTTAAAATTATTAACACTTGTATTTCTTTCCCTACATACTCAGTGTTGATGAATGAGATTCCTAAGGGATCTTTCTGGAGGGTAAGGAGCTAAGATAGAGGGACCCCCTCTCCCCCTACTTCTTCACTCTAATTGTGGAGTCTCTAGGTAGAAGTTTCCAAAAAAATTATTGCTTCTAATAAATTCCTAGGGTTTAGAGTTTCCTCCTCTTTAGCCCCTTCCTCTCATAAATTTTTTTTTGATGACACCATGTTGTTTGGAGCTTCTTTGGTTGTGGAAGAAAAACTCTAGAAGGATATCTTGGATACTTATGCCAAAGTTAATGGCTAAAATTTTAGCTACAAAAAAAGTATGTTTTCGATAAAATAAGTTTCATTTACAGGGTACAGTACCCTTAACACAAAAATCCCCATGAGCCAGAGTTCATCAGTTCATAATAATAAAACAAAAAACTAGTAAGAATAGACAAACATGAACAAAAACACAAAACATAAATAACAAACAAAAAGCTCTAGAGGGAGTGAAAAAGCCCCAAACCACTACCTAGATAAATTCTCCCATTCCTCCATGAGGAATTTGAAAACATCCCCACTAGTTTGGAGCTAGGATCTAACTCAGGTGCATTATTTTTGACTTCCTCATTCAGCACTATAGCAAAATTCATAGCCGAGTGGTGGATGACCTTGATGGAAAATAATGTGAACTTATATAGCTTCCTCTCCAAGGTGTAGATGTTTTCCTACAGGGCTTTGTACTCATCTTTTGCACCATCATCAGGGAGATTAGCCTCCTCTTTCCCAATTTGATGATTAGAGGATTCTAGAGTGAACTCCTCTAGAATCATCCTATCTAGTTTAGGAAAGTGGCTTGGACCCTCCACATAGTCCTATTCTTCCTCCACATTGTCGTGTTTACTATCCACATACTCATTTCCCTATTTAGAACTACTAGATATTTCAACAATATGGACCTCAAGTTTTTGTTTTTCCAGTTGATTAAATATCCTAACACTGGTAGGTTCCACACTAGTCTCCATACCCATTGTTATCATATTATCCTCCTCCCCAAAATATTTTCTTGCAATATCACCCTCGTCGTTCTTTGTAGTGGGTTCTTCCACATAGAAGGATATCTTTTATCTTTTTTAGTTCAAGTTTGGTCTTGCTAGTATGTTTTCTCGCCTTCTTGATAGGAGTATTTTTTTAAATCACACAACCCAATAGCAATAGTGTTCTAAGATTGTCCAAGGTTACCCTTTTTCTTTTTGTCAAGCTTCTTGGGTTTAGTGTCTGAGGAGGGTTGGTTGGTAGGGAGACAAAGATTATGCTTTGAACAAAAGGAAGTTGCAAGGGAGGGTTTCAAGGCGAAAACATCAGGGGGTTCAAGATCCTCAATAACCCTAGTAGTACAAATATGATTTGGGGGACATAAATCCAAATGGAAGTGATACAAATGAAAAATTATCCCTTGGTGAAGGGGGAGGGGGGTTTATTTGGGTTCTTAGTAGCAAGCTCAAATGTTTCTTTAATAGAACTTTCCAAAGATGAAAGGATAAAGAAAGGGAAACTAATGAGGAGGCAGTGTTGAAAATGGTTTAGGAGAGGCATATGATAATAGTAATAGTATTTAAAATGGCCTTCCAAAGTAATATACTTCATGATAACAAGACACACTTGATCCCAAGGTGGCAAAAGATTTGTCCTATCATAACTAGCATGGATTTTTTATGATTGCTCATTCTCCTTCAAAAACCGTTGCATGCTATCAATCTTGAACTTTAGTGTGATTTTGAGCTTTTGACTAGTGCAAGTAATTCCAATAGCTTTGGCTACCATATCTTTGTTGAATTCAAATAAAATACCACATACAGTCACCTTATGATCACAAAACTTGGTGAATTGAGCAGAGAAGTTTTTGTCATGGACTTTGAGGCTTTCCATATGAGGGTCCAAGCCCCCTTTGACATAGATGTGCCACACTAGTCCATCATGGAGAAACTCTTCACAAGAGACAAGCTCAGTTATGACTTTTCCACCTCCCATTTTCATGCACAAGGTTGATTGAAAAAAGGGGAGCAAGAAAAATAGAGATTTTTCTCAAACACAAAAGGGATAAGAAAAATGAAAATGTTTCCCACGATAAGCAGCTACAATAGATATTCATACCACACCAAATTAAGATGATAAGATCATCCCACAAATGAATGGTCTTTTCCAAGGGTTCAATGTTGAAGGAGAAACACTGGAGGGTGGTAGGGTACATCAAGGTCAAGGATATAGAAACTATGACCACATAGGTCATAATTATAGTGTCATAATGAAACATTAGTTTAAAATGGTAGAATATCATATCAACAGTCCACCAATTCCAATTTATCAAAAAATGATTAATGTGTATGAAGCCTCATGCAAGTGAGTCATTTCCTTACTAACCCAAGCGATAACCCAACTAGTCAAAATATGCAGATTGAATCTCATCCCAATCATTCACAAGTTTATTTCCAACTCATCAATATTATTCCACCTCATCTTACTAAGACTATTACTAAGAGAAAATATAATCAAGCCAAAGCATGAGGTGTCAACATTCATCATTATTGATATTTTTTTTTATCAATAAGGATCAATTCTTACACACTAGTGGGAAGAGACTCCAAATTTATCCAACATCGTATAGTGATCCAAGTAGAGCTCCAAGTAGACCCAACGTTAGCCAAAGAGTCAACCACCTTATTTCCTTCTCTAAAAATGTGTGAAAGTTTTTTCATTTCAAATTTATTGAGAATGTGTTAAATATCAACCAAAATATCCTTAACAATCCAACCTTGAAAGTTGTTATTAGTGATAGTATCAATAGAAAATTTAGAGTCCCCCTTCGATAGGGAGGTTGGATGAATCAATCACTGATTCATGCTCTAGGTCTTGCTTGGAAGACCTCTAGGGTGTCTCACTCCACCACTTGAAACCTATAGGACCTCTTCCTTCTTAGGGTCCCCTGATTTCTTCTTTCCAACCCAACTATCAACATAGATCCTCCTACCAAGTCAAGACTTGGTGCAATCTTGAAACACTTGCCTTAGCCCTTAATCCACCCTAAAGGCTACTGATACTCCAAATTCCTGAATTTACTTTTACAGGGGTGTGGAGGTGCTTCTAAATTCATCAATACATCCTACTAAGTGTATTAGGCATCCACCTAGCTCCATTTGCAGGTCACTTTCACCAAACCCCTCTATTAGGCCTAGGAGGCTACTAGCCCTATTAACCCTATTAGGTCTCCTTCTCCGAGAAATCAGGTTTGTTTTCCAAGACTTTCCAAAGAACATCCCAATATTTTCTTGGGATTCCTGGTTCATATGCCCACCTCTCAAGGATTTTTGGGGTCTTGGGTCTCAACTGTCCATACAAAGCCCTAACCTGAAAATGAGCAAAACTAGGCCTTTTAAGCCCTTTCCTGGCTTCTCTGCAAACTGTTAGGTCCTTTCCTCACCAGATGGATTGTTGGAGTTTCTTTCTCCTTACCGTGTCTTGGCAAGACTCATACCTTCCTTCTCCAAAAGGTAATTTGTCAGGAAATTGACACCCTTGCAAATCAAGTGCTATGCACTAAGGTCTTCCCTAGCCGGACACTTCCCTGGCTCGCCTAGGTCAAGACTTCCACAGTAACTCCTCAGCTTTCAAAGGCCCTAAACCCTACTATATGTACATACATGGAGTCTAGTCATTGAACCCAAAGGGTTGTACAATTTTTACGGTGGGAAAGTGAAATAACACTCCATACTCACAAACTACCTGGTTCAGACCAGCAACAATATGAAAACCAAAACTAATTACAAACAATGCTTGAAACTGAATAAAGAAACTATCTAATGCCACACAATTCTCAAAGAAAAACTACTCTACATCCTACACAAATTATAGTGCCATGATCAATCCATTAAAACATCACTTCAATGGAAAAACCAGAAAATTCACATTCAATCACAATTGCTTCCTTGAATTCAAAAAAACTTCAAACAATATCAAATGCTTCCAACCTCACTCCAATGCTGAGGCATCCCATTAACAGGTCACCAAATCATTTATCCTCTCCCTTGGGCTCTTCTTGGCTACTTGTAGCTCCAATTGAGCAACATTTTCAAACATTTTGCAAGAATCCTAAAAATCCAAAACCTCATTTTGAGCTAGAACCTTATGACACCTATTATATGGTCAACATGACCTTCATCTAATCAAAACCCAACAAAAATTCCACTAAGGTTCACATACAAATGAACTAAATTAGATTGCTTAGTTGTTCAAGAAAGACCTTCTAAACAACCTATGGCAACCTATGGGTGCTCCTACGCCATTCTCCCACCTCTACCCAAACACTAAGGAATGTGGGGAGAGATCAGATACAAATCAATGCCACACTTATTGAATTGAGATTCTTCCACCCATGTAGCCTCAAACTCTAGTTTGTCTTTCCATTGTATGAGATGTTCCATGTACACCTTGTGCCGAGTAGACTTCTTCACTCTAGATTCCAAGATCTTTTCTACTTGTAGCTTGTCTTTAGGTGGTAAGACTATAGTACTCACATCCTCCAAGACATTTGTACTGGCCAGAGTCATATCATTTACTGATCCTTTATACTTGATCAAGTCAGCCACATTAAACACTGGTGAAATACTTAAGTCTGCAGGAAGTTCCACCCTGTAAGCATTATTTCCATACTTGGCTAACACCTTACATGGTCCCACTCTCTTCATCTACAACTTAGTTGGTACTCCTTTATGCAACTAGATTTGTTGAGATGGACCATGACTTAGTCACCTACTGCAAATTGGAGATCTTTTCTAGACATATCCACCTTAGCTTTCAACTTGTGAGTAGCCTCTGTGATTATCTTCTTCACTTGCTCCTAAATCTCCTTCATGGTCTGAGTGAAAACCTCTACATGTACACTCCTATGCTCCATAGCTCCTAGATCTCTGAGGTCACACACACCTCTTGGGTGCATACAATATACTATCTCAAAGGGACTCCTACCTGTGGTCCTATTCACATTGTCATTATAGGCATATTCAGCTTGTGATATGACCAAGTCCCATGTCTGTCCATAATCCTTGGTGAGGCATCTTAGAAGGTTACCTAACACTCTATTGATCACCTCAATTTGTCCATCTGTCTGGGGATGGTAAGTTGATCCAAAAGAAAAGTTAGTACCTAATCTGCTCCATAGAGTTTTCTAAAAATGACTCATAAACTTCACAACTCTATCTGATACAATGCTCAATGGCAATCCATGGATCCTCACAATCTATTTGAAGAAAAGATGAGAAATATAGCTAGCATCATGGGTGGTCTTGCAGGGAACAAAGTGACTCATTTTACTGAACCTATCTACCACCACATAGACACTATCAAACCCTGTCTTAGTTTTAGGGAGTCCTACCACAAAGTCCATGCTAATGCATTCCCATGGTCTGTTGGAAATAGGTAGAGGTTAATAAAAACCTACATTGCTAGCTCCCCCCTTGGCTTTCATACAAACTACACACTGCTCCACATACCTTCTAACATCCCTTGGCAACTTGTGCCAATAATAGAACCTCTGCACTAATTCCAGTGTCTTGTTGATACCAAAATGACCACTGAGACTACCATTGTGCTTCTCCTAGATGAGATTATCTCTCATTGAACCTTTGGGAACACACAACTGATTCCCCTTGAACAAAATTCCACTCTACAATTTATACTCTGAGAATTGACTGTGAAAGTGATTCTCAAAATCAGAACATACCTTATATGCTTCAGAGAAGTCATCTTCTCCATAGAGATCCTTGAAACTCTCTATCCCAATGCTTTTGAATTGAATCTCTTGCACTGTTAGCAACCTCCTACTTAGCACATCTGCCACCTTGTTCAACTGTCCCTTCTTGTGTTTGATAGTAAAGGTTAAGGCTTGGAGGTACTCCATCTATTTCAAGTGTCTATTACTCAACTTTTCTTGTGTGTTGATGTAGCTAGGTGCCTGGTTATCAGTAAACACTACAAACTCCTTAAGTAGGAGATAATGTCTCCACTTTCTAAGAGACTGCACTAGAGCATATAGTTCTAAGTCATAAGGAGAATACTTCTTTTTAGCTTCATTGAGATTTTCACTAAAGAAAGCTATAGGTCTACCTTCTTGGCTTATTACTCCTACTGCAATTCCACTGGCATCACATTCCACTGTGAATAGTTTATCAAAACTAGGTAACAAAAGGATGGGTTGAGTTTCCACTTCTTGTTTCAACTTCTCAAATCCCTTATCTACTTCAAGAGTCCATTTAAACTTAGTCTTTAGGCCACCCTTGATAGTATCAAGCACTGGTGCACAAATGCCACTAAAGTTCCTTATAAAATTCCTATAAAACTGAGCTAACCCATGAAAACTCCTTACCTTTGTCCCGGTGGTTGGTGTAGGCCAATTTAGGATAGCTTCCACCTTGCTTGGGTCCATCTTCAATTATCCTTGGGATACTACAAATCCCAAATACACAAGCTCTTGTTTGAAGAACTCACACTTTTCTAGGTTGATGGCTAACCTCTCCTTATGCAACCGTTTAAGAACCATCTCCACATGATTCAAATGTTCCTATGTTGTCTTACTAAAGATGAGTATATCATCAAGATACAACACCACAAATATACCTATGAAATCCTTAAGTACTTCATTCATGAGCCTCATGAATGTGCTAGGGGCATTTGAGAGGCCAAATGGCATCACTCTCCACTCATACAAAACATCAGTTGTCTTAAAAGTTGTCTTCCATTCATCCCCATCTTTGATTCTAATCTAGTGGTATCCACTCTTGAGATCCAACTTAGTGAAGTATTGTTCCCCTCCAAGACAATCCATCAAATCCTCTATCCTAGGAATAGGAAACCTATATTTGATTGTAATCCTATTGATAGCCCTAGATTCAGTGCAAAGTCTCTGCTTGCCACTTTTCTTGGTTGCTAAGACCACTAGTATTGCACATGGACTAATGCTCTTCCTAATTAGTCCTTGGTCTAATAACTCCTGCACTTGCCTAGCCACTTTCAGGTTCGGATCTGGTGTGAGCTTATAAGCTACTTTATTTGGCAATGAAGCCCCTGTTATGAAGTCAATCTAATGACTGATAGCTCTCTTTGGAGGTAATGTTGTTGGTGTTCCATCACTAACTATTTCCTTGAACTTCTCGAGCAACTTTTGGACTTCCTTTGGGATAATTGTCTTCCTGGCCTTGTTTTCTTCCTTGGGTTGCACCATAACAACATATCCTTCACCTCCTTGCTAAAGAGTGTTGATAAACTCCTTGCCACTGCTTAAAAAGACACTAGGGGTCTTTGACTATCCTTCTTCTTCATCCAACAGTGACTATAACTTGAATTTCTTACCATCCTTCTTAAATGAGATGGTGTTCTCCTTTCCATCATAGATAGCTCCTATGTCATATTTCCATGGCCTTCCCAATAGAAGATGGCATGCATCCATAGGCAACACATCACAAATCAATTTGTCTTTGTACCCTCCAATGGAGAATTCCACTGTTGTCTTCTCATTCACAAGAACACTCTGCCCTTTATTCAGCCATGTCACCTTGTAAGGATTAGTGTGGGGTACCTTCTCCAACTTTAACTTCCTCACTACTTCCTCTAAGATAATGTTATCAGTAGACCTTGAATCCACTATGAATTTGCACACCTTCCCAAGTATTTTGCATCTCACCCTGAATAAGGCTCTCCTATGCTTTGGCTCTTCTTTGACTGGTTGTCTGATTAGAACCCTACTAAACATCAAGTTCTCCCCCATTTCTGACTCAATGTGACTAACCTCTGGTGACTTGACACTCATAGTGTCTTCTTGAGCATATGCTACTCTCTTTTCTATATTTGAAGAAGATGCTCTCTTCGGGCACCTATAAGCTGGATGTCCTACTTGACCACAGTTGTAACACTTCATGCTAGCAAAGTAAGAGTTACTTTTGCATGTACCTCTTCCTCTATTAGAACCTCCTTGAGATCCTCTACCTCTTCCATAACCTCCTCTAGAAGTTGTTTCACTTCCATGCTCTATGAGTTTAGACTCTCCCTGATTTATGTGTTCAGTCCCTCTACTTTGGTATCCACCTCTATGTTCTCTTTGATCTATTCCTTTTCCTCTTCTCTTGGAAGCCTAATCTTGTTTCCTCTTACTTCTCTCTTCAATTTTCACAGCCAATTGATAACATTGGTGCACTTTTTTGGGACTTAGAAGAGTCATCTCCTCTTGAATGCTCCACTTCAAACTGTTAAGGTATCTAGCCACCTTAAGACTTTCATCCTTAGATACATTAGACCTCATGCAAAAATTTTGAAACTCCTATGTATAGGAATTTACATCTTGGTCTCTTTGTCTCAAGCTCTGTCTTTTCTTATGCAACTGAATTTCATAATCATCTAGAATGTGTGCTTCTCTCACTTTGGCAACCATTCCCTTCCAAGTGGAAATAGGTTTCTTTCCTTCCTTTTCTCTCTTTTTCTAAATGAACTTCCACCATGTCAAGGCAGAACCTCTCAATCTTGATTTGGCCACCTTTACCTTCTGTGCTTCAGTGACTCCTGTGCAAACCCTTTTCTTAGTACCTGCAAAACAACATGAATAAACTAATTAGACAAGGAATTACAAGCTAAAAGAAGGATTCCCCATGAAATCCATTTGCAAACTCAAAATAGGAAATAAAATAAGCAAGAACACAATGAAATTGATAAACCAAAGATTAAATCCTAATTTAAATAGCAAACACTTGATCCCATGGGGGAATTGGTGTCAATTTGATGTGAAATTTGTCCCTTTCCCAATTCCTATGATGCAATATTCGAATGTTGAAGAGATTGTTGATCCACTTTTGATGAAAATATGAGAACTCCAAGCCAAATCTGCAAAAAAGCCTAGCTAAGAATTTGAATGATGGATGGTAATGGCTAAGTATTTTAGCATGGTAACTTTGCTTGGATTGTGGATGATGAGATGAGGAGATTAACCTCTTATTTATAGATTGATAAGTTGAAATCATGCCCAAAATAGATCAATGTGGGACTAAGAATGAGCCAATGACAAAATGCCACTTGTCAACTTGTGAATGGATGGAGGATGTGCAAGTTTTGAATAATGTGCAAAGAGGGGGGAGAATCAAATTCAAAATATAGCTTGAAGGATGAGGTGAAAGGTGAAGTTAATGTCACATGGCTCAAGAAAAGGACTTGTAAGAGATGTTAAATGCCATGTTGGAAGGGACAAGTCCTTTTGGGGGGAGATTTTAAATTTGAGGAATATTCCCACTTGGATGCCTTTTTTGAATGAAAATAGGTGATTTATAAAACAATTAAATTGATTTTCATGTGCAAGTTGGAAAATCTAAAGGATTGGAGTGATTAGGATTAGCATTGATCATGATTTGATTAATTTAAATGATGTTATTTGATTTGACCATTTTGACTTAGTGATTTGATTAATTTAAATGATGTTAGTTGATTTGACCATTTTGACTTAGATTTTAGGATTTAAATAACTCAAAATGATAAAAGAATGATTTAGACCTAGTTAAATAAATATTTTGATTTATTTAACCAAAAGGGGTGATGTTAGATTAAATTAGATAAATGTTTGATTTATTTAATTTAATTACATGAATTTTGAGATTTAATCAAATAATATGGATTATTTAATTAAATAAAGATAGGAAGATGAAATGACCTAGCTAATTACACAGAGTTGATGATTTAATTAAATTGAGGGATTTATTTAATTAAAAGGGGAATTATGATGAATTTAATCAAATAAGGCTATTCGATTAAATGGTTAGACAGAGGGATAATTTAGGATGAAGCAATGTTAGTAGATCAGGATCGAGTGTGCGATATCAATTTGTATATTTTCGATGTCTACAACTCCATCACACTCAAAATGGTTTTCCATTCCCTCTATCCAATCCATGACTACATCAGCTTCCAATTTCCCACTAAACAATGGTATGCCTTCAAGTGCTTTTCCAATCATAGCCTTCAATTCCTTCAAGAAAGGCTCTTCTTACAAAACAGGGTCAGGTTCAGGGATCTTGTCTTCCTCTGCAACCTCTTCACTCTTGGGTACCCTTCCTTCCAACTTATCACTAACCTCATCGGTCTTAGTTTGCACATTATTCATTGCTTGCTCAAGTTGGGCTATTCTTTCCCTCAATAGCCTATTGTCTTCCCCCTAATTTTCAACCTTCTTGGCCAATTCTATATTTGTCACCATGATTGTAGAACCACTAGACTCAATCTCTGACATACAATATTCTATCCCAAATCTTTTGTTGCTATGAAATCTAATAGGGAGGTTGGATGAATCAATCACTGATTCATGCTCTGGGTCTTGCTTGGAAGACCTCTAGGGTGTCTCACTCCACCACTTGAAACCTATAGGACCTCTTCCTTCTTAGGGTCCCCTGATTTCTTCTTACCAACCCAACTATCAACATAGATCCTCCTACCAAGTCAAGACTTGGTGCAATCTTGAAACACTTTCCTTAGCCCTTAATCCACCCTAAAGGCTACTAATCCTCCAAATTCTTGAATTTAGTTTTATAGGGGTTTGGAGGTGCTTCTAAAGTCATCAATCCATCCTACTAAGTGTATTAGGGGTCCACCTAGATCCATCTGTAGGTCACTTTCACCAAACCCCTCTATTAGGCCTGGGAGGCTACTAGCCCTATTAACCCTATTAGGTCTCCTTCTCCGAGAAATCAGGTTTGTTTTCCAAGAATTTCCAAAGAACATCCCAATATTTTCTTGGGATTTCTGGTTCATATGCCCACCTCTCAAGTATTTTTGGGGTCTTGGGTCTCAGCTGTCCATACAAAGCCTTAACCTGAAAATGAGCAAAACTAGGCCTTTTAAGCCCTTTCCTGGCTTCTCTGCAAATTTTTAAGTCCTTTCCTCACCAGATGGATTGTTGGAGTTTCTTTCTCCTTACCATGTTTTGGCAAGACTCATACCTTCCTTCTCCAAAAGGTAATTTGTCAGGAAATTGACACCCTTGCAAATCAAGTGCTCTACACTAAGGTCTTCCCTAGCCGGACACTTCCCTGGCTCGCCTAGGTCAAGACTTCCACAGTAACTCCTGAGCTTTCAAAGGCCCTAAACCCTACTATATGTACATCCATGGAGTCTGGTCACTGAACCCAAAGTTCCATACAATTTGTACAGTTGGAAAGTGAACTAACACTCCATTCTCACAAACTGCCTGGTTCAAACTAGCAATAGTATGAAAACCAAAACTAATTACAAACAATGCTTGCAACTGAATAAAGAAACTATCTAATTCCACACATTGCTAGAAGAACAACTAATCTACATCCTACACAAATTACAGTTCCATGATCAATCCATTAAAACATCACTTCAATGCAAAAATCAGAAAATTCACACTTAATCACAATTGCTTCCTTGAATTCAAAAAAACTTCAAACAATATCAAATGCTTCCAACCTCACTCCAATGCTGAGGCATCCCATAAATAGGTCACCAAATCATTTATCCTCTCCCTTGGGCTCTTCTTGGCCACTTGTAGCTCCAATTGAGCAACATTTTCAAACATTTTGCAAGAATCCTAAAAATCCAAAACCTCATTTTGAGCTAGAACCTTATGACACCTATTCTATGGTCAACATGACCTTCATCTGATCAAAACCCAACAAAAATTCCACTAAGGCTCACATACAAATTAACTAAATTAGATTGCTTAGTTTTCCTAGACAAAGTTGTCCTAGACAGACCTTCTAAACAACCTATGACAACCTATGGGTGCTCCTGCACCACCCTCTACATGCAAAAAATTTATCCCAATAGAGGGAGAAAATTTTATCCCACTAAGTAAAGCCCTTACCTTTCTTGTCATAAAATATTGTACCCCTATTCCTCCAACATAACTAGCTAACACTATTCCACCTAGATTTTTGATGATACCACTAATGATAGCAGGGCTAGGATTGTCTTTTGTAGCTCCATAAAAATTGAGCTTGTGCCATCCATGCGAGGGGGGCCTCCATTTGGTGTGCAGCCTAACCAAATCTTTAGAGTTATCAAAAGAATTAAGGTTCAGAGGGTGATTCCAAAAATTAACAATAGTCACCATTAAAGGCATACAGGGGGGTTTGCTTGAAGGTTTCCAATCATAGAGGGATATTTTTTCAGCGAGAAGCCTGAGGAAAACACTAAAGACCTCATTGGGGATATTTTCCACATTGTGTAAAATCCTATTGTTCCTTTCCTTCCATAAGCACCAATATATAAAGGGAGGAAAATATTTCCAAAACTCTTTGGGTAAAGGATGAGAATAGGGACTACTCCAGTTCTCAATAGAGATTTTGATGTCCCCATTCATGGTCCAAGAGACCCCATGTTTTTATAAAGCTAAAGCCCAAATATAAACAACAAGGGAACATTGGAGTAATAGGTGAGGGATAGGCTCCTCATCATTCTTATAGAGTATACATCTATTAGGGATTTGGAATCCCCATTTTTTTAAGTTATCTTGGGTGAGAATTTTGTTATGGCCTACAGTCCACCAAAAGAAGTTGATTTTTGGGGTAAGGTGTCTATTCCAAATATATTTCCAAAAACTACCTTGAATTCCCTTTATAGAAAACAATCCTTAAGCTGACTTGACACTAAGATTACCCTTGCTCTCCCTGGTCCAAAAAAAATCATCATCTTGGATGGAAATGGATATTCTAGTTAAGGAAATTTAGAATCTTGAAGTAATATTGGATATAGTGAATTAACCCGTGAGAGTGATGGCAATAGTTCTCCAAGACCTTCAACTTTTGAGTTCCTTGTTGACCAATCATATAATCCTCAACATTGCTTCCAAAGTAACCAAAAGAAGGAACCATCAAATCCTTGAAATCAAAGTAATTGAGGGGTAGTTCAAGTAACCAAGGATCATCCTAAAACTTGATTTTGTAGTCATTTCCAAGATTCCATCTCAAGCTAGTCTACAGTAGTTGTTCAAGACTCTACTAATATTGTTCCAAATTAAGAATCCATTGGAGTGACCATCAGAAAGGCTTCTAATTAGGGGATTATTATTGAGGTACTTGGTATTTAGAATAGTTCACTATTACTTTCTATTTCTCAATAAATCCCAGCCAACCTTACCAAGAAGAGCTTTATTAGTGGTTTGTATTTTCTTTATACCAAACCCACCACTAGATTTGGGAAGAAAAATAGTATACTAGTTTAGCAAGGCTAACTTATTCTTTTTCTCTATGCCAAACTAGAGAAAATTTCTTTGGATTCTTTCAAATTTCTCAACAATGTATCTAAGGATTTCAAAAATGGATAGGCAGTACACTAGGATCCCTTTAAGAGAAGTGGCTAGGATTTGCAACTTACCATCATGACTCAAGATGGAACCTTTCTACCTAGCCAGTTTCCTCTACATTATTTCCAACACCGAGTTCCAAAAGTTTGGGGTGACTTCCTTAACTGTTAGATGAAGACCTAAATACACAATAGGAAGAGGGGCTCTTTTACAACCCAGGATATAAATTACTTTATCTTGAAGGTTTTAAGAGGTTTCAAAGAAGTAATTCATGCTTTTATTATAGTTTATGCATGACCAAAACTCAAATCATAATTGTTGAGGCAACACTTCCATTTCTTAGCTTCCACCACCAAGGCTTTCCCAAATAGGATGGTGTCATCCACAAACTGTTGAATAGCTAAGGGGTCTAAAGAGGTAGAAGGTTCAACCCCCTTGATAGTAACTCCAATTAGTATTTTAGAAATATTGTAGCATAAAACATCAACAACCATAATGAAAAAATAAGGATAAAGAGGGTATCCTTGTCTAATCCCTTTACCAGCCTTAAAGAAACCATAAGGTACCCCATTAACTAGAACAAAATACTTGATAGTCAAAATACATTCATAAATGATATTTTTTGCTAACTGATTGAAACCATACTGAGCAAGAATTTTTAGGGGAAATTTCCAAAAGACCTTATTATAAGCTTTGGATATGTCAAGTTTAAAGGTCATACTTGCATTGTTGCATTTGTGCATAGAATGAATAATTTCATGAGAGGAAATGGAAACATCAAGAATTTGGCGACTAGGAACAGAGCCTTTTTCATAGGGGCTAATAATATTTTCAAGGAGTGGTTCTAGTTGGTTGACAAGAATTTTGGAGAATATTTTATAGATGGTATTACATAAGCTGATAGGCTTGAAATCAAACATAGTTTGAGGGTCAGCATTTTTGGGGATAAGGGATGAAAAAAGGATGGTTCAACTATTTTAAGAGTTTATCGGATTTGAAAAAGTATTTAGAAGCAAGGAAGACATCGTATCCCATTATCCCCTAGAATTATTGGAAGAAGGATTGAGGGAAGCCATCGGACCCACAGGTTTTGAAAGCGCCCATGCAAAAAACAACCACCTTGACTTCATCAGGAGTGACAATCTTGAGAATAGTTGCATTGTCCAAGTTGGTTAAAATGGGGGGAATGTGATCCAATAACTGATCATCCAAGGCGGTGTTGGGAATAACAACATGCACTAAGAAGGAGAGTTGAAAGTGGGTAGAGGCCATTAACCCAACCTAGGTAGGGGTAGTGTCTTTTGACCCGATTTCATCTTGAAGCTTCTTTATCTTATTCATTTTCCCATGTTTAAGAGGTGAGATGTGGAAGAAGGAGGAGTTACAATCCCCTTCTTTTAACTATTGAATTCTAGACTTTTGTTTCCAGAATATTCTTCTCTTTTTAGAACTTTAGCCCAATTAATGGGTATGTGCAGGATCATGATGGGCCAAAAAGTGGCGATATGATGGGTATGTGGCTAACAAATTTTTTACCCAAAATTAATGAAACGAAAAGGGTTTTTAAAGGAGATTCTCAGCTTTCCACCAATATAAATTATTCTTTACTTTGAATTTAATAAATAATTATTACTCATTTTATATTTGAATTACGACTAAAGTCATGATTCATAGGCTAATTGAAAAACATCTATAGCTTTCAAATGGTATCACATGTTTTGAATCTGAAACATGTGTCACATTCTATGCTTCACATACAATAGGATTAAAAAAAAATTTCATGAAGTTTTGACCAAGTTAAGGTGGTCAGACATACGATTTTTTTATATTTTTAAAAAGTTGTAATAAAAATTCATAATTAATTATTTCCTTAGAAAAAAAATACAAAAAATATGCATCACATGTATATGAGTCCTCTACTTATATCTAAAATCTTATAAAAAATATTATCATTTTATTGTGGTTAGGTGGTCGATAGACACCTACTTCTTATTTTTCCAAAATTTAAATACTACTACATTGAAATTTCAAATTTTCACCAAATAGATTTAAAAATAAAAATAAACCTAGTATTTTAGAAACTACATTCAATTTGCTACAAATTCTATTCTTACATATTTTTGAAATAATATAGATAACTTATTCAAATTTTTACTTCAAGTTTCCTAACTCTAATTTTTCTAAATTTTTCGCCACTTAAGGGCCTATTTTTTTCCTTGATGATCCTGTACATACCCTAGTACGATAATCCTTCTCAATTTGGAAATTATATTCACACACATCACCATTCACTATTTTTACCTAGATTTCTTTAAGTATAGCTATCAAATCCCACTTCTGGTGGAAAACATCATCGAAAACCCAATTATTCTAGCCCTTCACCATGTTTTTGATATTTTTGAGTTTTTGAAAGACCCAAAACATGGGAGAATCATGAATAGAAATATTCCACCAAGAGGAAATTTTGTCCTTAAAGTACAGGTGGGAACTCCACATGATCTCATACTTGAAAGGGTAAGGACCAATAGCAGAGTGATCATCCTAATAAAGAAGGAGAGGGTTATGGTTAGACATGGTCTGAGGGAGACCTTGAAAGTTGGAGCTATTGAGGGAAGCCCGGTTGGGGGAGAACATGAACCAGTCTAGTCTAACTTGTATAATATTTTTTCCTAATATTTTTTTAGTACAAGTATGTTATATTTCTTTAGTTCTAAGAGTATTCTTAAAGACATGATTGTGAAGATTCTGAGTTGTCGACAAGATTTCTTATCTACCACTTATATTTTTTCTCTCGCTTACTACCAAAAATATATTTAGAACCTTGATGCAGGAGCATTCAAGATGTAAGAGAAATATTGCATCCCAAATAAAACTATTTATTTCAATTTTCATTATGGTTACTATTTTTAGTAAGTTGGAAGGTCTAAAAATAGCAGCTTCTATTTTTAACAAGTTTGCATTTGTTCACATTTGGACATCATGAAATATTACATAGAGCTCCAAAATGGTGAAATGAATACAATGGTGAAAAATAACTTCAATACCATTTTTCATTTGTGAGATGTTAATGTTTTTTTCTCAAAAATCCCTTTAAAATATTCGAAGTTAATTTTGAGGCACCTAGAGGTTCCATATGGGCCTAAAAATGAACAAGCCAAAATATACCTAAACGTATATTTTACGATCCTTGCACTTGACAACATCTTTCCAACAACACATATAGTTTGTCAATTGGATGCTCAAATCAAAAGTTATGGCTCTCAGAAGTTGGACTAAAATTTAGAATTTTTTAATGTTGAAAAAGGGGTAACTGAATCTGTTTGGTGCAAAAAATAGAAGTGAAAGTTCATTAGAAAGTGGAAAAATCCTATAAAGTTGTTAGGAATGGAAATGGATTCACTTTAGATGAGAAGATAGATGAAATTCTTTCTATTCTGTATAGAACAGAGGTTGGGGTTTCAATGGCCATTATTATCATTCATAGACTTGCACGTTTGATTTTCTGCATGTATTTGTAACCCAAAATTTTGTAATAGTGGTCTTATGAACATATAGTTGTATTGCATTTGATGGTATTTCCCATTTTAGTTATTAATTATCTTTTAATTAATTAATATGTTTTTAATTTGAATATTCACCATTTTCCACTTTATGATTTTTTTGGCCCAATTTAATAATAATAATTAAGTTTCCTCTTCCAATGTTATAACTTAAGGTGCTTTTTGATAGCAACCTAGGTTGAAAAACCCCCCACTTTATCAATTCAAAGGATTTCAAATCACCTTTCTACACATAAACTTAATCTTGGCTTATTTTCCTCTTTCTCACTTAGACACCCTTGTAGGTCTATAGACCTTGATTTTTGAACCCGACTCTCAGATTTCCTCAACAACCTCTGCAAGTGACTATCATTCTAGACACCCATTTTAGTCTTCTTCAACATCCATCAATTTGGAATAAAACTCTTTTGGAGCAACTTTCATAAAAGCTTGAAATAATGTTGTCTAAGACCCCAATTAGGTCAGTTTTACAAAGGAGGTGTGCTTTAAACTTTCTCTTTCACCCAAAAAATTATTGGGTAGCACTCACCATCCTGAGAGATCACAAAAACCACAACTCTTAGGGAAATTTAGGCCCTGCAACACCCCAAACACAAAAACCCTTACTTTTCCCAATTTACCCTAGGGCTTATTGAAAAAACTACTTCTTGACTCTACCAAACCTTGCCACCAACTCAAACACCCTTGAATAACCCTATAAAAACTTAAAATTTCAAGAAATGTCACTTCCCTCTCAAGTTTCATCAAACCCTAGGCCAAAACCTTCATTTCCATGCTCTTTTCCTCACAATTTCACCAAGGACAACAATTCAAACCCCATAAACCCTTTCTTCATTCACCAAATCACCCTAACATCTAAAGTTGACCCACTAGACTCATTCCTCTAAGCCACAAAGATTACAATAGGAGGAATGAGTCAGAATTCCATTTAAAGCTTCAACAACCCTTAAATCTACAAACTCAATCTGCCCTCTGAGATTTGACAATAAAATGAGTTCTACTCAAAGAAACTCCTTCCAAATGGATGAAAATGAAAGATAGAACAATGTTCTACAGGTTGTTAATACATTTGAAGCATAATACAGTAGTACAGGTTTGTACAGACCTATAATTTTCAAGAAAACATAGAAAATCTATGAAAATAGGGGAAATCCTTTCTATTATTGCTTTGAAATCTTCCAACCAACCATTAAATCGATGTTCCACACATTTTTAATTGTTTTCCCACCAAAAAAAACTGACTCAACAACTTCTAACTGATTTTTCAAACTCCTTATGACCGTTAGGCTTCTAAGCCTTTACAAATTTTGCATTTTTACAAGTTTATATTGACAACTTTTAACGCCTTTTGCAATATTTGCAATTTGACTCTCCTAGAATCCTAATAGACCTATTACATCAAGAAATGGTCAAGATGGCCTTATTTAACCCAAGAACATGACCCTCACAATAAAATTGACATTTCACCTACCTTGACAACTTTTGTGAATCTTAACAATTCTTCAACATGATTTACAACTTTTACAATATGGACTCAAAACACATCAAAGTTCACCAATTACATCAAAATGGTCTCATTAGACCTTATTTAGACTCAATACACTCAAACAAATTTGACTCAATCACCAAGACTCAACTTTTCATAAGAAAGCTAGATCAAATTCATTGAAATGGACAGGTGCTCTTGTACCATACACACCGCCTAAAAGGTTTCCATGTCTTTGGAAACTAGTCTTCAATGGTTCCACCTTTGAAAACTCCTTCTCTTTCACTTGCAAAAGATACATTGACTAGAAAATTTAGAAAACTTGCATTATGCTTACCATCCTTGAGTTCATGAACAACTTGATATTGTTTCTCTTTCTTTGTAGCACATCCTCTGGCCTTCTTTCCATTTGTGATGTATATAGGGCCTGTATCAACTACCATCTACTTTTTCCATTTAGCATACTTATCTTCATAACTATGCCCTAACTGCTCTCCTTGTCTCACTCTTTCCTTGGCCTTGAATTTAGGCACCTAATTCACTGTCCTCATAGCCCTTTCACTTTAAGACTTGCATACCATTGTGTTTTCAGTTTTAGGAGCCTCTTTCCTAACAATTTTTGACTACCCATCAGCTTTAGCGACCACTATAGGAAATGCCACTTTCCCAACTAGTATTTCTTCAACTTTCTTAGACTCATTGTTTGTCTTTTCAAGGGATTCACCCTTAATCTTCTCTGCCTCAAACTTGAACATCCTTCTCACACCTTCTTTGTTTCCTTCAATCACTGTATTAGCATTCAAAGTTACTATTTTCATATCCCCATCCCTTGGAGTGACTACAAACTCTTGACTCTTGTCTTCCCCAACCTTCACAAACTCTTCTTTTCCCATCATGATTACCTTTGTTTCCTTTGTCTTCTCCTTATCTTCTTCTTGCAATGGATGCAAATTAAATGAGTTTTCTTCATGCACAATTTTGTATGTATTAGCCCATCCATCATACACAACACGTTTGTCAAATTGACATGGCCTTCCAAGCAACAAATGGCAACATTGCATTGGTAGAACATCACAAAGTACCCTATATTTGTATCCTCCAATTTGAAATCCAACTAAAGCCTACTCATTGACTAGAAGTGACTAATAATCATTTATCCATGACACCTTATAGGGTGTTTGATGAGGAACTTTTACCAAACTCAACTTATCTACCATTTCCTTTGATACTATATTATCAATGGAGCCTGATTCAATTACTAACTTGCATACCTTACCTTTGCTCTTGTAGGTGGTCCTAAAAAGACTTCTCCTTTGCAATGGTTCTTTCTCCTTCGAGGCCTTCAAGAGTTATCTTTGTAGCATCAAACTCCCACCAACTTCAGGAACACAATTATGACTTAATGAATTGACACTTTCCTCTTCATCCTCTTGCACAATTTGAGCTCTCTTTTCACATCTTCTCTCACTTCCACTTGTAGCAACACCAAACTTATCAAGAAATTTGAAGAATGGATGAAAAAATTCACCACACTTGTAACACCTTCCTTCAAACACATTAGGATCTTTTCCCTGATCTGTATATTTTCCCCTGTAGTTTGTTCTTCCACCTCTCCATCCACCTCTAGATTCAGCCACTTGTTCTTTTCCTTTACCAGCATCTTCTTGATCTTCTTTGGACTATTTTGGTGTTGAAAATGTACCTCTGCCCCTAGAAATACTTCCTCTTCCTTTTGTTTCTTTCTCTTGTCTTCTATTCACTTTCTCTTCAGCCCTTATAGCCATTTGAAAACATTCTTCCAGTGTCTTTGGTGTCATCAAATTGATTTCATCTTGGATATTATATCTCAGTCCATTAAGATATCTTTCCACTCTTTCTTCCTCGTCTTCCTCATGCTTTGTTCTTATTATTAACCTATAGAACTCCTTGGTGTATGCTTGCACATTAAATCCTTTTTCCTAATATTTTGAAGTCTTTTAAGCAATTGCACGTTGTAATCATTAGGAAGGAACTTACCTTTGATTTTTTCCTTCATTCTCTCCCAAGAAGTGATCTTAGCCTTCCCCTTTTTCTACCTTTCTCTTGCACAAAATTCCACCACAACAAAGCATGTCCTTTCAACTTGGTTTTTGTAAGTTCTTCACTTTGTTTTCTTCATCTATCTCCTCACTTTCAAAATAATTCTCCATGGCCCCTATCCAATCCAAGAGATCTTCACTATCTAGTTTACCTCCATACATAGGAAATTCCATTTTTCCATGTCCATCACCTTTCATAGCCTTGAAAAGCTTCAACATTCTCATATCCTCTGGATCCAACTCTTCTTCTTCACTAAAGGTTTCTTTCTCTTCAGAATCAGTCTCATCCATATCAACCCCAACTTTAGATTTTAATGCAGCCATCTCCCTTTTTAAGGCTTCCAATTCCCTAGCCTATTGATCTATCTTCCTAACAACAGTGCTTCCTTTGGGAGGAATTTTGATTCCTCCAATTACACCTTTTCCTTGCACTCAATCCTTTAACCTTCTTCCTCAAGGGACCTACTCCCTTTGCTCTAATACCAACTGATAACAACCTAGGCTGAAAAACCCCCCACTTTATCAATTCAAAGGATTTCAAATCACCTTTCTACTCATAAATTTAATCTTGGCTTATCTTCCACTTTCTCACCTAGACACCCTTGTAGATCTGTAGACCTTGATGTTTGAACCCAACTCTCATATTTCCTCAACAACCTCTACAAGTGACCATCATTCTAGACACACATTTTAGTATTCTTCAACATCCATCAACCCCACATAGGACTCTTTTGGAGCAACTTTCACAAAAGCTTGAAATAATGTTGTCTAAGACCCCAATTAGGTCAGTTTTACAAAGGAGGTGTGCTTAAAACTTTCTCTTTCGCCCAAAACTTGATTGGGAAACACTCACTAGCCTGAGAGATCACCAAAACCACAACTCTTAGGGTAAGTTAAGCCCTGCAACACCCCAAACACAAAACCCTTACTTTTCCCAATTTACTTCCTAACTTTACCAAACCTTGCCACCAACTCAAACACCCTTGACTAACCCTGCACAAGCTTAAAATTTCAAGAAATGTCACTTCCCTCTTAGGTTTCATCAAACCCTAGGACAAAACCTTCATTTCCATGCTCTTTTCCTCACAATTTCACCAGGGACAACTCAAACCCCATAAACCCTTTCTCCATTCACCAAATAATCACCCTAACATCTAAACCTGAACCACTAGACTCATTCCTTTGAGCCACAAAGATTACAATAGGATGAATGAGTCATAATTCCATTTAAAACTTCAAAAACCCTTAAATCTTCAAACTCAGTCCACCCTTTGAGATTTGACAATAAAATGAGTTCTACTCAAAGAAAATACTTCTAAATGGATGAAAATGAAAGATAGAACAATTTTCTACATTTTATTAATTCATTTGAAGCATAATAGTAGTATGGGTGTGTACAGACCTATAATTTTGAAGAAAACATAGAAAATCTATGAAAACAGGGGAAATCCTTTCTATTATTGCTTTGAAATCTTCCAACCAACTATTAAATTGATGTTCCACACCTTTTTAAAGGTTTTCCCACCAAAAAAAAATGACTCAACAACTTCTAACTAATTTTTCAAACTCCTTATGATCGTTAGCCTTCTAAGCCTTTACAAATTTTGCATTTTTGCAAGTTTATGTTGACAACTTTTAACACTTCTTGCAATATTTGCAATTTGACTCTCCTAGACTCCTAATAGGCCTATTACATCAAGAAATGGTCAAGATGACCTTATTTACCCAAGAAAATGACGCTCATAAGAAAAATGACATTTCACCTACCTTGACAACTTTTTTCAAACTTGACAATTCTTCAACATGATTTACAACTTTTACAATATGGACTCAAAAGACATAAAGGTTCACCAATTACATCAAAATGGTCTCATTAGACATTATTTATACTCAAGACACTCAAACAACTTTGACTCAATCACCAAGACTCAACTTTTCATAAGACAACTAGAGAAAATTCAGTGAAATGGGCAGGTGCTCCTGCACCACTTTTGAACCACTAAATACATTATTATTATTATATTATTCTCCAAAAAATCTTCCCTTTAGCCTATAGGAAATAAAGATAGGCTTCGAGTCCACCAATTTGACTAAATCTGAAAAATGGGATATTACATCTATAGCATCAATAATATTACACACAAATGAATCTTATTGATGTTAAGGGAATGACCTTCATTCTCCTATTAGATATAATTGAAAGAGCTAAAAATCTTACAAATAAGGAATTTTTCTCAAGAAAAAGCACATATTGGTCATGTGTCAAGGATATAGAGATATATCCATCAAGAATTGTACAACATGCTTCTCAATCATAGTAGAGAAACTAATGGATTGTTGTTATACAAAATAACATGGTGCTCCAATTTGATAAGGGTAAAATGATAAGGGTCCCTGCACTCGTACTTGTAAAAAGAAAATAAGGGGGGGAGAATGATAAGGGCCCCTATACTTGTACCCGAAACAAGAATAAAAAGAACTTTAGGGTTCCTATTAATGAGGTTACCGAGGTAATGGAAATGAATGAGAAGATCATTGCTTGTGATCTTCAAGCGGCTAATATTCTGAAAAAATCTATAGTTGCCTACTAGTTCTATCCTACATTTTTGTTGGGTTTTTGCTAGTTTTTGTTGATGGTTGGTTGCTTGTAATTTTTTGGTTATCTTTAAAAGTAGCAGTCTTTTTTTATAGGGTTTTGGGGAACCTTCAAAATCCACTTTTCGTATAAAAAAAATAAGGTGCTTGAGCTTTGTTATGAAGCTATATAGTGAGATGTGAAATCTACATTTTTTTTATTTTGACACTTTAGTCCACACTGATGCTCCCTCAACATCCACCACTCCTCCACCAATCATTCCTTCTTGGCAAACTGATGTTCCCTTAGAATCCATCACTCAAATTAACTTTTATCTACTCTAACTATATTTTATATTGGACCTAAATTTAATTTTTAATTATTTCTAAGAAAAGATTTAGGGCCCCTTCAAAAAACCTACCTTTATCTTCATAAAAAAATTCTCTCTTTTAAATTAATTAATAATTTTAATACTAACCTATAGAAAATTCAAGAAGATTAAGGTACGTCTCCATATAGCTGCATAACTTATTTTGGCTAGCAGTCATTGCTCAACTTATTTAAGAATTATTTGGGATGAATAAGAATTGCTAAAGATGATTAGAATGCAAATTAACTTCAACAACTTTGTTGAATATTTTAGAAAATATAACTTAGTATCAAAGACTAAAATTATTCAAATGTGTAGCATCATAAATCATCACCCTTGACAATTTCACACTAGGTTTTTCTCCCCCTATGTGATTGGACCTAATTATGCACCTAATTTCCTAAAATATGCATTCCATGGCCCATTTTAACATTTATTGGAAAACCAAATGTGAAAGATCAAATTATGCACTTAATATTTTCTTCTCATATTTTAGATCCCAAAAAAGGAGGGAACTAGTCTAGGGCACCCTATTCCCTAGACCTCTTAAGTTGGCCCCAAATTTAAATATGTCAGTGTTGGTAATTTATTATTTGAAATTAAAATCCTAATTGTCAACTATCAAAATTTAATTTTTGGGAAATTAGATTAATTGCATATAAATACATAGTATTTTCATAATTTTAATGAACAAGAAAATATTATGAAAAACTATTGAGGAGAATACTTAAAAAATCAATCTAAGAGAAGTCAAGAGCAGAATTTTTAGAATTATTGCAGCATTTTATCATCCAAGCATCATGTCAACTTTTAGGTGAGTTTATTCATGTTTATGTATTTTTTTTTTTTTTTTGAGTACTAATGCTTGTAGGTCTTCAAATCAAATCAAGCCAAGAAAAACTTGACCCTTGAAGGTGATGAGCATAAATTCATTCCATAAAGGAGATCAAATCTAAGTGGTGAGTTGTAGAAAAGTGTCAATTCATCATTTATTTATCATTTAGCCTCTATCCCTCAAAAGAATACACTCTTTTTCATTAGTTTTTCCATTATGGAGGTAGGAATATCAACATAGGGTTTGACTAAGGAAAAAAACTATATGGAACAACCCTTCCCCTCTCTTTATGTGTGTAGTTTATATATCTAAAGAAGACTGGGGGGAGATTGAAGATTATTTTATCATTCATGCATCAAAACTCCACAAGTTGATAACTCACAAAATTTGAATTATGTCAACAATAGAAAAAGATATGACCACAAAATCCAAAAGAAAGAAGCTATAAACCAGGGACTTGAGGCTTATGAAGTAATTTTTTAAAATCATACCCCCAATATAGGGCATCCTTGCATCTTGGACCACCTAGAATCAACTCAAACTCAAATCATAGGCGCAATAGTGTCTACCTTCTACCTTTATAGAACTTAAATTTGTATATGTGCTTTCAGTTAGTCATAATTCATCTCAAAATGCTACATTTGCATAGTTTAATCAATATCATTGTTTAAACTTTTCAATCCATCAATCAGGCCACTTCCAACAAAGAGAATCTAGATCTAGGCTTGGTTGTTTTACCTTTCAGTTTTTTAGTCAATCTCAAATCCTTGTTGGTCTAGATTCTTACCCCACATATTTTTGGAAAAGTTTGATTTTGGTGATCTATCCATTAGACCTAGATCTCCTCTTCCAATTTTTTTTTTGGTGAACCTAACTAATTTTGCATTATATAACTTTTGAAATCTGAAGCATATCACCTTATATTTAAGTTTAATCATAGTTTTTCTACACTTATCACTTAGTCATCCATCATATCATGAGAAAGCATTGAAGAAACCAAAAATTTGCATACCATATTACACTCAATGTTTAAATAGGGTTAATTTTAGTCATCGTAAGTCAGATATTCATCTTAATTGAATTTACAAATATGCATCAGGTCATGCTAGATCTAAAATAAAATCTAAAATTATTTAGAGAATTCATTTAGACAAATAAATAAATTGAAAAAGTGCATTGTTAGTTTGACAAAAAGACATCAAGTTTTTCAGTTTCAAATTTCACAAGTTATGATCAGTGAATTTTTGCATTTTACAATCTAAAAACCATATTTTGAACTACATTCATTGATCAAAAAAATTGAAAATTTCTTGCATACTTGCATTTTACGTTCCAAAAATCACTAATTGGTCAAATTCTGGAAATTTATTTACTGTCAAACCTGTATAGTCATGCTACAAAATACCTAAGAACTATAGAAGACACCTAAAATTTTATTTTAATAAAATAAATTACTAGTCTAGGGCATCCTTGTGCGCTAGACCAAAAAAAATCAACTAAAATTTAGATCACATATCTGATTTTGTGTCTTTTATGTGGCTTTTCTTTCTAATTTTTCATTTTGTGTTGCTTGTGGTGACTTTTCTAAACCTTTTCTCAAATATTAGGTTTACTCAAGAATTGTGAGACTCATATGAGCTTAACGACCTGGTGTCCTATTGTTAATACCTCTGTGATACTAAGTTTCATACTTATGGCATCCCAAATTGTTACTACATTTATTGTGGAGCTTGAGTCCTCTAACTCTTCCACACAAGGTATGACTTCAACCCAATCCATTTTGGATTCCATTCCTTACCACATATTACCTGTGAACACCTCACAACCTAACATTTGTGTGGACTTAGGGACCGTTATTGCACATGTTCTTGAAGACAAATTAAAACAATTAGACAAAGATTTAGAGGGTTTTCAATATTATTTAAGCACTTAATCTTTAGTGGGACAAACAGTGCATATTTTGGATAACCTTAGGAAGTTGATAAATGATGCTCAAGGAATATAAGTGTTACATAGTCTAGCTCACATATTTGGTGCCAACATCCCTATGACAATTAGTTATGCCCAAACATGAACAAATTCTCAAAATAAAGAAGGAAAAGATTTTCCTTTCCCACAACCTTACCTTTTATTCCTAAATTTACACCACCCACAATAGCATCAACATATAATACACCAATGCCCTAGATCAAAAATTACTGCTTCATATTAGGGATACTTATAGTTTTGTCACCTCACCTATAACACCTCCATATTCATCATTCATCATAAACATGCAACATAGTAGCCCATCATTCACTTACACAACTTCACCATATTCAAAAAACTCTCAAAATGTTTCAAATAATGATCTAGTCATAAATCAACTTTTAAATAATCTAACATAACTTCAACAAAAAATTTCAACATTGAATCATAATCAAAATTATAAAACTCCACAATATCTCACAAGAAACCCATTCATCATTCATCATAAACATGCAACATAGTAGCCCATCATTCACTTACACAACTTCACCATATTCAAAAAACTCTCAAAATGTTTCAAATAATGATCTAGTCATAAATCAACTTTTAAATAATCTAACATAACTTCAACAAAAAATTTCAACATTGAATCATAATCAAAATTATAAAACTCCACAATATCTCACAAGAAACCCATTGGCAATTGCTATCCTCAAAACACCCATACCTTAAAACATGAAAATACCCCCATTTGAGAAGTACAATGGTAAGGGAGATCCTAACAACCATGTATTAGATTTTATCACATTGTGTAGCGGCTTCATTTTTGAAGACAAGATCCTAGCTAAACTCTGTCCTAGATCATTGAAAGACATGGCCTTAGAATGGTTTTGTTCATTACCAAAAAAACTCAATCAATTCGTTCACTAAACTTGTTAGTGCATTTCTCCAACATTTTTAAACAAAAATTGGTCATCAAGTGGCATTAGCTGACTCAGTGCATTGTAAAAAAGGACCTATGGAAAAGATAATAGACTTTATAGGATGATACCAATTTCTTTACTCGCAAATCTCCTATAGTCTTCTTGATGTTGATGTTGAAACGGTGTTTATGAAAAATTTACAACCTAATATTCGACACAAGGTATTGTTGATGATGTATTTGTCCTTTCAACACTTATGTATGACTCTTTGTGGTTATCAGATATCAATTAGTCAATATGAGGGTAGAAATTCATCAACTCATACTGATCAATTTAAGTCCATACCTCAAAACAATTACTAATCATTTAAAAATAAAAACAATAGCTTTGTTAAGATAAACACTCCAAAAACTACTAATAACATTGAAACACAAGCAGTTGTTGTAAGCACAACCCTTTATCAATTTAGGCCGAGAGAGACAATTTACCCAATTATGTGACTCTCTTCACTTGTTCATGTTACAATTTTTAAGCAAGAACTTAATCCAATTACCTTCGATTACGCTAGTGAATACATCTAAACCTTTACCTCTGAACTTTAATGCAAAAGAATTTTGTCAATAACATTGTACACCTTGACATGATACGAAATGGTGTATCCATATTAAACACAAAGTGAAAGATCTTATTGATTCTAATCACATCTAGTTGGATGATGTTAATGATAAATGAAATAATTTTGTTTCTCCACCTAATAATTTTTTTCAAATATTTACAAATCCAATGCCAAATTATACATCAAACTTTGTGCAGGGTAGTGATTATATGCATGATGATGGTGATCTAAATCTGGTTGTTAAGGAAATATAAATTAAACCTCATAAGGGTCAAAACACTTTGTTAGGTTTGACATTTATTTTACACATGTGTTGATGCATCTATACAT
>VDFB02000015.1:287461894-287480766 GCA_007258455.2 Sequoia sempervirens
TTGGAGAATACCGTCGCTCCCTTCATTTGATCAAAAATTCCATCAATCTTCAATAGTGGATACTGGTTCTTGATTGTAACCTTGTTCAACATTCAATAATCTATACATAGATGCAAAGTTCCATCCTTCCTTTTCATAAAAATAACTGGCACTCCCCAAGAAGACACATTGGGTCTTATAACTCCCTTTTCCAAAAATTCCATTAACTAGGCCTTGAAATCATAGAGTTTTGTGGTGTTCATCTGATAATGTGCCTTGGATTGAGGCTCAGCTCCTAAAACTAGGTCGATAGAAAAATTGAATTCTTGCTTCAAAGACAACTCCATAAGTTCATCAAGGAATATATCTTGGAACTCCTTGAGAATAGGATAGTCATCTAAACATGGCTTCTTGCTGTCAGGATTACTAACATGCACTACATAAATTGCACATAGCTTTTGACGAGCCTTCTTGAGCTGCGTCACATAAATCTATCTAAGCTCTAAGGGTCTCAGCATTCCACAAACCTCAACTGGGTTTCCATAATCATTTAGAGACTTCACCACCTTGTCCTCATAGTTCACTAAATCCTTATGCTTGGTTAATTTATTCCCAAAATTACATCATATGATCCTAAGGGTGCCACATACAATTTGACGTATGTTTGAAAGGTTGGAAGCTCTAACTCACTAAAAAAGAGATAGGTATCTACTCTTTTCTCTACTCAATTACCATACTTGACTGTCCATGAATTTTCCATGTATTCAGTTCTAATGGGTATCTTGGATATTATTGTAGGATCTATTAAACATTTAGTAGCTCCAATATCAATTAAGATAGATACATATTGGCCATAGAGCTTATCCGTTAGCTGAATTGGCAAAACCTGATACTCTGCCTTTCTGTTGTCCACTGCAGCATGGATTTGGTAATGTTGAGTCTATTGGTAGCTTACTTCCTTTCACGACTTTGTATGAGGAGGAAAATTTGAGGCATAATGGTCACCTCTACAAGTATAACATCCATCACAAGGCCCTTTGTAACCTCCTAGCTTGTCCTCTCTAAATCCTTTCTACTTATGGTCATCTATACCCTTACCCTTGTTTGATTTCTTGTTCTTTCCAACATTACCACTTCATCCTTCTCCTTTGATTCACTTCTCCTCTTGAGATTATGGATTTGATGGCTCTTGTCTCCTTTATGAAATTTGTTCTTCTGATACCATGAATTAGAATTAGAATTTCTATGAAGATTGGATAGTTTTTGCAACTTCTATTCCTGTTTGGTGGCTTTTTGGAAGAATTCATTCATGGTTTAAGGTTCGTACATATCCACTTCAATTCCTATACCAGGTCTAGGTCCCATTATAAATTTTTGGATATAGAACCATTCATCTCCATGATACTGGGGCAAATACTTTAATAGGTTGGCACTAAACTTTTCCCAATACTAAAACACAGTCATATCTCCTTGGGTTGAGTTCTAAAATTCCCTCACTTTCTTGTCAAATAAAATATGAGGTGACGATATATTCTTGAAAGCTTGGATGAAGAGTTCCTATATGATCTCAGTAGGATGAAGATTTCATTCTAATTTCTCATTATCCCACCAAGTCACTACTTCACTTGAGAGCTGATACATAGCCCATGCCACCTTAGTCTGTTTAGAAAGGTTATGAAGCCCAAAGTATTTTTCCATTTCTATAATCCAAGCCTCAGCTCCTATTCATATAGCCTTACCATCGAACTTAGGTGGAGCAACTCTTTTGAGGTCTTTCCCAAGGTCTTCCTCAATTTTTCCTTATGGACCTTCCCTTGGACCACCATCTCCTTGATTACCTTATACATTCCTATGGTCCAGGTGCTCATGTGCCATTTGGAATTCTCGCTCTATATGATCCATGTAAGACTCTTTCCGATTTCGAAGCTCTAAAATTTGTTCCAATCTCTTGTTTGGTCAGTTAATGGAACTACTACCACCCCCATCTTGCTTGGTGGTCACCATGTTGTCCCACACTTATCCTAAAACATAGTCATGTTTATCGCATGTCAAAACAAGGTTCTATGAATAAAAAATCTTATGCTACATCTCATAATTTTCATATGCATACATCCCTTAATATAGAAGACATACACATTCATGCATAATACACACATTTTAGAGTCTCTCTTTGAACACATGAAAAAAACATTATCTGATTTTATTTAAGGCGAGTTAATAGATCCTTATTTACAATAGGCTTCTTGTTACATCATTTTGATTTCTTGGTATCAAATAGAGGAAATTCCTCTAGATCATCATCTGAGTTTACTTCAAACTTAACAAAAGAGGATGGTTGATCACGCAGGCTCTCCTTTTCCTCTTTAGTCAACAAGGGCGCATTGGGTCCACATTCTAGAGGTTAGTCCTGGATTGTAGAAGGCTTTTTGATCTTAGGTGTTCGCCACTCCTCAATCTTCAAGCCTCTCTTTAGATTGATTCATGTAAGGGTCTGAGCTAGAGTTTCATCATCGATAATTTCTAATTGAACCTCCATCTTGGTATTTCGCTCCTTTACATCATTCTTATGTGAGGTTCTAACAGTTTTGCCTTCCCTTCATCCTTCCTTTGACCTTAACATTCTTCCATTCAATTCAGCTTCAGTCAAATTTTAGGACATCCAAATTTCAAGTTAAGGGTCAACTACCCCTAGTCAACTATGGTAGACTCAAAAGGCCTAGAGTTGAACCCTAAGCTCCGATACCAAATGTAATAAATCATTCCTAATTATTACTTAATTAATATTATTGTAAATGACACATACATATACTCCAAATTAAAAAGACATAACTAGTGGCTAAATTCAGTCATAGCTACACATGTTCGTTTAAAATGAGTCAAATATTCATATATTCACTTCAAAAGTCAAATTACAATATCAGGTTTGACTTGGCTACTAAGGCCATAAAGTCATTACATTGTACACTTTAAATCAAGTATAAGAATGAATTACATAAAGTTACATTTTAGACTATAATAGTCTTGTGAACAACTAAGGTTCTTCTTGGTTGCTCACCTCCATTGGTGGATGATAAAATGGGTGAAGGGCTTTACCGCCCAACCATGAAGCTTACACTTCCTCAGTATTCTTTTGACTTGAAGAATGCCCAACCCTACATACAAATTTTAGCAAGAGAACAACTTGCAAAGTGGAATTTGGTGTGTGCCCATACATCAAAGTGCAATTTATATCTACTAGTTAGAAAAGAAAATGAAAGATATATGGTAGGAATGGTAGAGAGTGAAATCACAAAGTTCATACATATATAATGACTATATTGCTTGGCTAAGCATAATAAATGTCTTGCAACAACAACAAACAATAGGTTAAGGTAATGAAAACCTATACTCTCTAAATTCCATTTTTCACTCATCCTAGAAGGTAACTTTCTACATACAATATCTCATAAATACTATCTACCCTCTAGAAGCATCTACCCTAAGGTGCTCTAGTCTACTAAGGTATTACTATTCTATTCAAGTACTAATGTGTTATTACACACATTTTTTCAAAAGAAGAATTAGATGACTAATTTACTCTCTAATAGAAATTAGATTTATGATTCACAAAGTAATTCAACATTTAGTCATATCATTCTTATGACTATTTTCTACTTCTCATCATAAGCATTTTACTTTTTCTTTTAAAATATACTAAAAACAAAATAATGTAAATGTCACAAGCATGTGTATGTAATTATACAAATTCTATGTGAATACACATATATGTGCCCACTTATGTTAAAATTTTTGCATACATTAAGAAATAATCATTAATTTAGATTGCAATCTTAAAATAATATTCCACTGGACATTTCTTAACTTCCAAAAAATTAAGAGTTAGAACAAGTCTATGCTAATAGTTTCACACATACTATTATTTCATTCCCACATCTAAGATATTCTAACATGGTTGTTTACATAAGAACATTCATTTTTTAAACAAAACAAGTACTCATTCCTACTAAACAGTCATAAAACAAGCTATTTTCATATGAACATTAATTGTTTAAACATAACAAGTATTGTTTCCTACTAAACATTCATAAAATAATCTATTTCATATGAACATTCATTTTTTTAACGAAACAAGTATTGTTTCCTACTAAATAGTTATAAAACAAGTTATTTCCAACTAAACAGTTTATTGAGCAATGTTGTTTCCAACTATATTGATAACTTTTTTAACAAAACAAAGTTGTTTGAAAAAGATTAACAACTATTTACATCAAAAAAATATTGTTTCAAACTAAACAATTACATTTGAAGAAAAATAATGTTATTTACTCTGTTTGTTGATCTCAAGTTGTTTCCATGCTAAATGATCACTTTACAAGTAAATGTTCACCATTTTTAATATAGAACAACTTGTCCATTATGAACTAAGAATAAAAAATTCAAATAGCCTAGTTTCAATCATAAGGACATAATGTCTATTATCTAGATCTTGAACACTTTCATCAATGTAATTATGATGAGAAACTTTAATAATATAAAGAAAATCAGGTTTTACATGTTTGTCGAAAAAATTCTTGAGCAAATATTTTAGTTAAGAAGGAAAGGAAGTTTCAAGTTTGAACAACACTTTTTCCTATTTAGGCTACAACAAAAAAACCAAGGTTGCTCTAGATTTGACCCATTAATATGGTGAGGTGCTTCCTTTCTTAACCTCAAAGTTATATTTTAAATTTCCTTTATGGGAATTATAGCTTATCACTTAATGCATGCAACACTATACGTCATGAAAACTTAAATTTGATTCTTATTCAAATAAATTAATCTATCAATCATGAGGATCAATCCTTACAAGGTTACAATGAAACCTAACTCATACATTCCATTGGTCCTTCAAATTGAGGGCACCCTCTTCATGCAAATATGGTTTCCACATTCCTCAATAATGAATGATAGCCAATAATGGAAGGTGATATGTTTAAAGTAAAACATAGTTGATACATATCAAGGTAACACAAAGGATAATATCCTCTATCATAGGTTTGACATGCAAACCTCCAAAAAATTAGACAACATAAGGTACACATATGATTGAAATGCGATTTATGATAGCCAAGATATGGCTAACATTATCAAGTTACTTACATAAGAGTCACATCTATAAGGTTCCATGCCTCATTCTAACATAGAGGCTAGTTGGTAAGTCTCCATCCTAAGTACTTAAATAGTAGTAGGTCGTAGGCCATGCAACCCCTAGAGGGTGGTCGATAAGACTTCGCCTTTGGCTCAAGCCAAGACATATAGATAGCGAATATAAGTACTGCTTTACTATGATATCAGTTTATCATCAAATGTAGTGGAAATCACTAGCTAAGCATAAAAAATATAGTGAAATGGATATTGTTTGAAAATTACTAAGTTACCTCAATGTTTGGGATTTTTGGTCGAGGATCTCCTCATATTTTTCCACCACTGTGTATTCTTCTCTATCTTTTCCTTGCCATTTGTTGATTCTTTCCCAAATTTCTCCTCTCTTTTCTTCCACCACTGTGAATTTTAAAATGGTAACCATGTTTTCTTGCATATGGATGGGTGTTGCCGTTATGGATTTTCCTTCCATAGCCGTTGACCTCTAATATTGAATAATGCCTTTATGATTTTGGCAGACCAAGTCCATCATGGATTTTTCTTGAGATTTTTCATTGATTTCGATAGTCTAATTATAGTATGTCAGTTATCAACTTTGAATTCACTATGAATTCAAATATATATATACGTATGTATGCATATGTATATACATATGTAATATATATACATATATTTATATATCTATATATATTTTAAATATTTAAATTCACATTTACCTTGTATTTCAATAATGCATATATATATATATATGTATGTATATGTATATATGTATATATCTATGTATGTATGTATGTATGTATGTATGTATGTATTCGTATTTACTTTTCATACATGTATATATATTTATATATGCATTCATATACAAGTTTGTTTGTAATGGCTTATAAGTTCCATACACTATCATTTAAAGCAAGGAACTTGAATTTTCATTTCGAGCATCTATATATATATCTATACTAATAAAGAATTTTTGTTTACAATACTTGCTTTCATTTTCTTCAAAACATAGAGTTTATGTAGAAAAATTTTAATCTACAAGCCATTAATTTCAATAACTAAGAAAATTTGAGTTAGGAAATTGCATTCCCATATATATTCAGTTTAATTCAAATGTAATTCATCATGCCATTTGTGGTGTGTGGACCCAGATTCCAATTGGCTTACCATTCGATTCGACTAAACAATCCTACTTCAACCGTGTTCTCATTCTTCAACCTGCCACCTTGTAACTACACACACTTGGACTTGCAAATTGATTAGTAATGTTTAATTCTTGGTAATATATAAAATAATTTCCAAAATTTTGCGAAGTCAACAATAGTCAACTTCTTTCATTCAATTTTTTTTTCAAATATTCTAAAATCTCCATTTAATATTTAGTTGATTTTTTTTGAAATAATTCAATTTACCATATTATGATAAATATGTAATAAAATTGGGTTATGACATGATACAACTTGTCAAGATTCTAGGGATATTGGTCTAATTGAGCTACTTACTTTCATACATTATGATGTTTTTCCTTATGATGACAATTTTTTTGCATCTCATATTGACTATAGGGATACTCATGATGATGCATTGTATATGATTCATCACATGTTGAATTTTCCCTTATGATTATAGTTATTTCTATAATCCTACATTGATTTACTCAACACTCGTTATTTAAATCCCCTCATACTACATTACATAATGATATTAAAATTCTCTTAGGAAGGATCTAATATTATTAGTAATGCATCTGCATATACTAAATTATTTTTACTTCCAAACTATGAGTACTTGGATGATGATATATTGTGGATGAGTAAATTTACACTTTAATCAAACACATTAAAATGGTTTGATTTATTTTATATGTTTCATCATTCATTTATGGTATTTGTGCATGATTTTATTGAGAAATATTATTTCCCTTTATGATTGAGGATATTTGGGAATATCTAATATCTTTTATTTATTCATTTGTAGAGGCATGTTGATCATTGGATTATTATACTCTTCCACCTAGAAATTGGATTATATTTCATGCTATAATTTCTCCACCTCGAGCTAGGAATGTGATATTTAATGAGGGTTCTTACTTCATAGTTATCGTATAGTTGATCACACTTATTAGAGGATAGATAAAGGGTAAAAATTCACCTAATCATCTAGTTTTGTATCCAGCCAATCTTAGTCCTTTTCCTCCACCTTAGTTATCCATTAAGATACCATATTAATATGGCATTGTTAATAAAAATTAGAAAATAAAAGATAAGATAGGTCTTTTGAGACTTATTATATATGTCACCTTCATAGAGACATATAATACATACAAATTTATATAAGATTAAAGTGCATGCTAATGTTCAATTACAACCAATATCTTCTATGACATAATCTTGTAGTAATAGAAAAATGCAAGATATTTCATTTGATTATGTGTATTTATTTTTTTAAATGTGTAGAAATTTATATAAACATAATATCAAATTGTTTCATTGGAAAAAGAGATCCTGCGTCTAATGAGTAGACCACGAAAATCAAAACTTTTAGAAGAACATGTGGGGGAATCTAGATCAACAAGGATATGAGATCGATTTACAACCTAAAAGAGGAATCAATCAATCCTAGATATAGATTATTTTTTGGTTGATGGAGGTGACAATTTTGATGAACTGGAAAATTGATGCAATGATGTAACTATGCAAATGAAAAATGAAACATTCTATTATGAATTATGAAAAACTAAAATAGATAGATAAAATCAAAATCCAGAAATAAAAAAGGTAGACATAGAAGAAATTGGAGTTCAAATTTGGTTAGTCTAGGGCACAAGGATGCCCTAGGCTGAGGAACTAGTTCCTTAAAATTGATTTCACAAGATTGGGGTCCCTAGTCTATAGATTCTTCCTTTTAGGTTTGGTTGTCAAATCTTCATCTATTACTAAGAAAATGTAGATTTTATGACTTGTCAAATTATAGGGTTTTGATGCATGAATGAGAAAATTGCCCTCAATCTTCCTCCTATTCACTTTAGATCTATAACCTACACACATGAGAAGAGGGGAACCTAGTTGTGTCATATATGGGCTTGCCTTAATCAAACCTTGTGCTAGTATTTCTACCTCCACAATGGAAACATTAATGATAAAAGAGAGCTTATCCTTTTGAGGGATAGAGGCTAATTGATAAAAAAATAATGAATTACCAATTTGATGCAACTCACCAATTACATCTAATCTCCTTGATGGATTGAAGTCACACTCATCAACTTCAAGGATCAGTTATTGCTTGAATTGATTTGATTTGAATACATGCAAGTGTTAATGTTCCAAAACAAAATATATGCTAAAAATGGATAAAAATCATAAAACTTGGCATGATGCTTGAATGATAAAATTCTTCAATAATTTTAAAAATTCTACTCTTGAATTCTCTTGAATGATTTTTGAAGTATAACAATTGATAATGAATTTCATTATGATTAAAATTATAAAAATACTATGTATTTATATGGAATTAATCTAATTTACAAAAAAATAAATCTCAATAGTTGATAATTGATATTTTAATTTCAAATTTAATAAATTAATAAAAATGGCATACTCAAATTTGGAGCCAAAATAGGTATTCTAGGGAACCCTATGCCCTAGACCAGATTCATGCTTTTGAGCGATCCACAGTGTCAGAGCTAAAATATTAAATTCCTACCTTGATTTCCCGTATTTTATTTTTTAATAAATATTTTAAAATGGGAAATTATATGAATAATTAGGAAACTAGGTGCATAATTAGGTCTAAACACATAGGGGGAGCAAAACTTAGTGTAAAATTGCTAAGGGTGACAATTTATAATGCTACATTTAGCCCCCACTTTAATGAGATTATGAGGTTATGCTTAGAATCATGCTAAAAGAATTTATCAAGAGGTGTTCAATTTTCCAAATATTGAAGAGATAGGATGTAATTGAATGTATGGGAAGCACACAAGCCCCTGGGATTTAAGATCCTATGGTAAGAAGACATAGGGACAAAAGAACACACATGTATGATATGTAATGCACATGGAAAACACAAAGCATACATGATGAAGACACACAATGTAGACATATAATAAAGACACTAATGTAAAAAAAATGATTAAAACATAATGCAAACATAATGCAAACAAGATACATAAAAAAGATGGGTATGACAATCATAGAATAGAAAGCTCCATAAAAATATTACTAGGATCCATACCCAAGGCATTCATGACTCCAAGGATAACAAATTTCAATATTTTTTAGGTGAACCATGAACCAAGGAACCACAAGCTAGTGAAGTTCTATATTCGTTAGGCGAGCCTTCTAAAAGGGTAGTGAATGAGAAACACACAAGGGCTAGTGAGGATCATTTTTCACTAGGTGTGTGTACCCATGTCAACCATACTAAGAATTATAGCCCCAATAATTCTAATAAGGCACTACAAAAATTTTAAAATGTATAATCCAATGCATCACTACATCTAACATGTGTGAACAAAGTGATGCACATAATGGAATGTATGCCCTCACCTTAAATTAATTACTAAACACCAATCTATGAGTAATTTCTATAAGGTAGAATAAAATGATAAATGCAATATGATAAGGTCATGATAGGTTATTTGGAAACCCCTATTCCAATTTGATATTTTCAAAAATAAATCTCTCATTATAATATGTTTCCCACAAGAGAAAGCCACATAACAAGACAAAAGATGATCACATGAGGGATCCACGAATTCAGGGTCAATATAAATCTTTGCTAATATGCAATATGATTAAGCTTGGAATTGAGATCATTCCCCTAGATACTTGTGGAACTGTGAACACACATTTGGAATAATGACACATTAAGATAAAAAATAAAATTTTGGGTCAACATGGAAGAGACCTAAATGTCTCGATTCCTTGCACATCATCCCCAAAGCAAAAACACATGACAACAAAATGTTTATGAAATAAAGAAGAATGGCTATACAAATATATGAATGTCACAATTTATTTTTTTCCTTTGTATAAGGACAACTAGGGTCATCAAAAGAAAAATAATATAGAAATCACAACATGAGAGATAATATCATGTGCAAAAAAACACACTAAAGAAATAAAACATGCACAAATGGTAATGGATATGTGAGCCAATATAAAGAAAATTGTCTTCATCCTAATACTTCTCATCATATATGGAAGGTAGAAAACTATCCAAAGGGACCACAACAAGTGTTATACAAGAATTATAACTAGGTTCAACACATGTGGTGAATTACTTGCATCAGGAGGACCATCATGTTTTCCCCCATCTAAATCCATAAATTTTAAGAACAAAGAGAATCCATTATATAGTTGTTCATTAATCTTTGCAACTTCAACTTCACTATCCTAATTTATCACAATGGGTGGCTTAAGGACAATATCAATCATATGTTCATGGTTCATTGTTAGTTTAGGTTGAAACATGTATAGTTCAATAAGATTATTTGGTGAGGGTGGTGAGGTGGAGTCAAACTATGATGAGAATGTATGGTTGGGAGGTAATTCACTAAGGTTTTCTTGGATAGGTGGTTAGTTGCCAAGAAATTTTTTATTATTTTTATCTAATTGGTGAGAAATTGCATGACATCCACACTTACGTATGATCCTTAGCACTTCTATTTCTTCTTGCTTGGGTTTGAATTTTTGAAGGGGTAACAGTTTATTTTTCCACCATTAGTCTCTTTTATTCCTCTAGATGAGCAATTGAAGGGACCATTGGGGTTGGGAAAGTATTGTATCTTTAGGTTTATAATTTTTTTCTTTCAGAAGAACAAAGGTAATCATATGGTTATCTCTTAGTCCTTTACATGATATCAAACACGGAACTACAATTTGTATTACTAGTGTACTTGGGAGGATATCTGGATTAGACATGGGTTTTTTCATGACATATGAGGTGGGAGGAACAACTATAGAAGTCACCATAGACCGATCATCCTTAGGTGGGATATTACTAAGGGATAACTTAGCTATGTGATTAGCTTTAAAATTTTTATATGATATAAAATGAAATCCTCATGAGGCTTAATAGGTTATATAGGTTGAGGCCAAAAATAATCCAATAAAACTTTTCAATAGGAAGACACAAGTTTAAATCCACTATGATGAACTATATATATATATATATTTCATTTTTAAATGGAAAATTTATGCATTGGTGGATTACCGATGGGACTACATTCATGGAGCATATCTATGGATAACCTAGCTTCACATAATATTGGTTTGATATTAGGATGATGGTGAATGAAAAATCCAATTTTTTTGGTTCAACTTTCAGTGAGAGAGTTATAAGAATATTTATAAAGTTAATGCACAAATAAGAATTCTTTGGTGATCACATTCTCTAAACACACAGGATCAAAGAGTATCCCTATTGTAGGTTTTCCATTAATATGATCGATGATATAGAGACGGGCATCAGGTGCATGTATTGATGTATCAATATGTGTAAAAAAATGCTAGGTAAAAAGGTGGTTCAACCCTCATGAGATTGAAATTCTATTGCATTAACAACATTGCATAGATCATCATTATCATGTGTATAATCACTACCTTGCACAAAGTTGGATGCATGATTTGGTATGGATTTGTGAGAATTTGTAAATTTTGGTTCAGTGGAGCTATAGACTTGTTTCCTTTATCATTAACATTAGCCAACTAGATGTGATTATAATCAATAAGGTCTTACACCTAGTTCTTAATACACACACATCATTTTATATCATATCCAAGTGTATGATGGTATTGACAAAATTATTTTGTGTTAAATTTTGGAGGTAAAGGTTTAGTTGTATCCATGATCCTAGTTGAAGGAAATCAGATTAAGTTCTTGGTTAACAATTGTAACATGATCACATGAAGAGAGTCAAGAAATTTTCCAAATTTTATATCTCTCATCCTAAATTGATAAGGGGTTGTACTTTTTGTAATGACATGTGTTTCAATATTATTAGTAGTTTGATGGGTGTTTATCTTAATGAAGTTTTTTTTTTTTTTTTTTAAATGATTGATAACTATTTTGAGGTATAAATTCAAATTGATCAGTATGAGTCAGTGAAGGTGTACCCTCATATTAACTAACTGATATTTGATTATCCCAAAGGGTCATACACAATTGTTGAAAAGATGGATAGATCATCAACAATAACTTTTCTCAAATATTATGTTTAAAATTTCTCATAAGCACCCCTTTAACATTAGTATCAGGAAGACTATATGATACTTGTGAGTAAAGAAATTGGTATCATCCTATAAAGTTTGTTATATTTTCCTTAGGTCCTTTCTTACAATGCACTAAGTTAGTTAACACCACTTGAGGACCATTGTTTACTTTAAAATGTTGGAGAAATGTGCTAATAAGTTCGGTGAATGAGTTTATTGAGTTATTTAGCAATGAGGAAAGCTATTCCAAGGCCATTTCTTTCATTGATCTAGGAAAACATTAGCTAGGAGCTTTTCTTCAATGATGAATTTTCTACAAAATGTGATAAAAGTCAATACATGGTTGTTAGGATCTACCTTAGCATTGCACTTCTCAAATTGGGGTATTTTCATGTTTTGAGGATAGTGATTGACAATGGGTTATGTATGAGGTATTACGAAGTTTTACCATTTTGATATTGATTTAATATGGAAATTTGTTGTTGAAGTGATGCAACATTTTGTAAAAGTTGGTTTATGATTAAAGATCATTGTTTGGAACATTTTGAGAGTTTTTCAAATATGGTGAAGTTGTGTAAGTGACTAATGGGCTACTATGTTGTATGCTTATGATGGGTAATGAATATGGTGGTGTTATAGGTGAGGTGAAAAAATTATAAGGATTCCCAGTAGGAAGCTCTAAGCTTGTAATTACGTCATTGGTGTGTTGTATAGTTGATGTTACTATGGGTGGTATAAATGTGGGAATACGAGGTATGGTTTTGGGAAAGGAAACTTTTTTCCTACTTGGTTTTCAACATTTATGAATGCTTGAGTACAACTATATGTTGTAGGGATGTTAGCATCAACTATGGAAGCTAGACTGCACAACACTTCTATTCCTTGAGAATCATTTTTTGACTTCCTAAGGTTATCCATAATAGGAATCATTTGTCCCACTAAACATTAAGTCCTTAATTAATCTTGAAAACCCTCTACATCTTTATCCAAATATTTTAGTTTATCCTTAAGAACAGGGGAAATGGTAGTTTCTAAGTCCACATAAATTGTGGGTTATGAGGTAGTCATGGGTAATGTGTGGTGGGGAATGCAAGCCAAAATGCATTAGGTTGAATCCATAACTTGTGTGTAAGAGTTAGAGGACTTAGGCTCCACAATGGATGTGGTTACAATATGGGATGTCATAAGTCTAAAAATTTGTCTCACAGGGGAATTAGTAGTAAGACACTAGGTAGTGAAGCTCATATGAGTTTCATAATGCTAGAGTAAACCTACAATTTGGGAAAGGTTCAAGATAGTCACAAAATAATGCAAAGAGTGCAAAATTAGAGGGAAAAGCCACACACAAGAGACAAAAAAAATCTATGACCTAAATTTTAGCTAAATTTTGCTAGTGTAGGGCATAAGGATGCCCTAGAATTACAAGGTTCTTTTACAAAAATCAAATTTTGGATGTGTTATATAGTTTTTAGGTGTCCTACTCTATGATTGTTCAGGTTTGAAAGTAAATAAATCTAAAAAAAAATATAGATTTATGATTTTAAAATGTATAATGCAATTATGTAAGAAATTTTCAAAAATTTCAATAAATAAATGGACTTCAAAATTCTATTTTCAAATTGCAAAATACAAAAAATTGATGAAATATATGAAAAAAATTAAAGCTTGATGTCTTTTCACAACAATAACAATGCACTTTTTCACCTTTTCCACTATATGCATATGCATAAATGGATGCTTTGAACACTTTTAGTTTGATTTGAGATCTAATATATCCTAGAATGCAGGTTTTAAATGTAAATATGATGTAGATACTTATGATGGCTGAAATTAACCCTATTTAAAATTTTTTAATACAATCTACTATGTAAATTTTTATTTTTTCAATCCCTTCATAGAATGATGATGCTAAATTATGAATGAAAATATAACTATGATTAAACTAAAATCTAGGATGATATACTCTTAGAACTTAGAAAGGTATATAATGTAAAATAAGTCGTTCAACAAAAAAATTTGTTAAAAAACATATCCTAGGTCTATGAGTAGAACACTAAAATTAAACCTTTTACAAGAACATGGGGAATCTAGATCAACAAGGATATGAGATTGACTTACAATCTAAAAGCTAAATCAATCAACCCCTCGATTTGGATTTTTTTTGATGGAGGTGGCAGTTTGATGGATTGGAAAATTGATGCAATGTTGTAAATCATCTAAATTATGAAAAATGTAGCCTTTTTATGAATTATGATAAAATGAAAACAAATAGACAAAATATAAATCTAAAATCAAGAAAGTAGACATAAAAAATAATCAAATTTGGGTTTAATCTTAGTTGGTCTAGGCACAAGGACACCTAGACTAAGAACCCATTTTGAAAACTAATTTCACAAGCCTAAGGTCCCTAGTCTATAGCTTCTTCCTTCTAGGTTTGGTTATTTGATCTTTGTTTGTTATTGAGAAAATGCAGATTTTGTGACTTGTCAACTTGTTCAGTTTTGATGCATGAATGAGAAAATTTCCTCCAATCTTCCTCCAATTCACTTTAGATCTATAACTTCCACATGAAAAGAGGGGAAGGGTTGTTCCATATAGGTACTTACCTCATTCAAACTTGTGTTGGTATTTCTATCTCCACAATGGAAAAATTGATGATAACAAAGAGATAATCCTTTTGAGGGATAGAGGATAATTGATAAACAAGTAATGAATTGAATTTTTTTTGTAACTCATCACATAGATCTAATGTCCTTAATGAACTAAAGTCACACTCATCACTTTCAAATATCTTCAATTGTTTCTTCACTTGATTTGATTTGAAGACCTACAAGTGTTAGTGCTCCAAAATGAAATGCATGAAAAACATGAAAAAAAATCACATAAAAGTTGATATGATGCATGAGTGATAAAATACTTCAATAATTCTATTTTTTTTCTGTTGAATAATCTTAATAATTATTGAAGTATAATAATTGCTAGTGAATTTCCTTAAGAATAAAATTGTGAAAATACTATGTATTTATATGAATTAATCTAATTTCTCAAAAATTAAACTTCAATAGCTGGCAGTTGAAATTTGAATTTCAAATAATAAATTACCAACACTGACATACTTAAATTGGATTCAAAATATAAATTATAGGGAATCATGTGCCCTAGAATGGATTCTTGTTTTTTAGGGATCCAAAGTGTTAGGGAAAAAATATTAAATGCCTACCTTGATTTACCATATTTCACTTTCCAATAATTTTTAAAATGGGAAATTAAATGCATACTTAGGAAACTAGGTGCATAATTAGGTCCAAGAACACAGGGGGAGCAAAACCTAGTGTGAAATTGTCAAGGGTGATAATTTTTGATAGTACACAAATTATTATAATAATAATTAAAAATTATTATTATTTTAAACTTGTAAGGATAAAACCTAGGGCCTAAATTTTACTATCAACCCTTCCTATCAAATATTTTTTTGTGTCATTTATCTCTTTAACATCAATCTTTAACTTTTAAGGCATAATTTATTTTAGAAAAATAATTATATAGGATAAATATAATATAATATTATAATTTATTTGATAGTATACCAAAATATCTCCTTTAAAGTGATCCAACTCTAAATTTATAATTGTATTTAATAGTTGAAATAAAAAAATGGACATACAACCATGAAATTTAATCCCTAGAAAAAATTTCATACCATATGTTTTTTTCTTTTCATTTTAATTAGGTTTTGTATAAGGTAATGACTGGTGCTTAAGTGGTATGTTTGTGCATAGATATTACTCATAAGGGTGTTATAATAAAGGGAAACATTCTAATTCATTAAAATTATCAAGGGGGGCCATATGATACCTTTTCCTTTGATTGTACAAATACAAAACCAAAATGGTATTAGAATTAGTATTGAGTAGGAATATTGCATGATTTCTTAGTATATCTTTGATTGTATTTCTAGAATCATTAAATTGTAATTAAAGGTTTGATGAAAGAGAATATAATCTGATAGAAATATTCCAAAGGTGATAAACAACGTCACCAATTTCTCATTTTAGTTCTAGAGAATTGAGGTGAGAAAATATAATGTTCTAAAAAAACTAGATCAATTCTATGGTAGAAGATTGGTTCTATAGATAATGGATGGATTTCCAAGCATAGTGATCATTTCTATAGTGGAAGAAAAGATCCAAAACAAGCTATAGTGAATATAGTGGTCTATTACCAACTATTTAACAAATTTTAGAACACTTCCTTAAAAGCAAAAAATAATAGAGCACACATTTTATCATAAAGCCATTTGACACTGTCGGTAGAACCTTTTCTTATATTTATATTTCTATGAATTTTGAATACATGGTTCTTTGGAATGAATTTCTCTTAGCCTTATATCTATGTATTAGCTATTAATTTTCACATACTTATTTAATATATCATATATACTTATGTAGAAGTTTTATTCACCTATATAAAGTTTTAACTTAACATATCTTACACACCTAATGTTTATCCATTCCCATTATGGTTTTCAAATTTAATATTTCTTATTATTTCATCATTTATTTCATATTTGACTATGGTTTTTGATATGATTATTTTCTTAATTCATTGAATCTACACCACCTCCATTATTTTCTCTAATTTACATATGATTTACCTTTGGTGTATCACTTCCCCCATCCACAATTCTTCTATTGTTATATCTTGTTATGAATACCTTGGGATTACCTTCATGTATATATCAAGGCTTATAATGTGCTTTCATACTTTATTAGTTCTTCTCATTTAACCCTTGATTATACTGTATCATTTTTCTATATTCATAATAGTATTTTTTGCTCCCATTCATTTATAAATTTCTTTTTACAATTGGCATCCCTTCAAATTTCTCAAGACTATTAGCAATAGATATATATCTTAAATTTAAGATATATAAATTACGCTGAGATATAATGAGGCATTTAATTTTTCATCATTCAATTTTAATATAGATTTATTAATTTGAAAAATTAAATGCCTTGATATATCTCGATGTAATTTATATATCTTAAATTTAAGATATATATGCTAGTAGTAGAAATGCAACACATAACATGAATTAATATATTATTTTATTATATTATTAGATATATAATCATATTAAGAAAAATAATAAAATAATAAAATAATAATAATATATTATATGAATTAATTATCCTATATTATTTTATTATATTATTAGATAAATAATAATATTTTTGTATATTTAATATAAAAATTTAACATAAGTTATAGTTAGGGGTCGAAAATGGTTAGGTTCAAAATTTTATTAGGGTTGAGGTTCAAGTTTAATTAGGGTTAGGGTAAAGAGATATATTTAGGATTAGGGTTAGGTTAAGATTGTTTAGGGTTAGTCTTAGGGTTAAATTTTAAATAAGGTTAGGGCTAGTCTTAAAATAAGATTATGTATTATAGAATATAGTTATGGTTAGTGCTATAAATAGAATGAGGGTTAGGGTTATAATTAGAATTAAAGATATGGTTATGAGTAGGGTTAAAATAAGGCTTGGTTTCAATTAGGGTGAGTGTTCAATTATAGTAAGGGTTCAAATTGGTTATGATTTTATAAATGATAAAATTTGGTTAGGGCTGTGGGGCTACCATCATGAATACGAGTTGTCACAACAGGAGCAGGGTTGTATTAGGGTTAGGTTAGTTTTGTGTCAGGGTTAGGTTAGGCTAGGTTATGGTTAGTCGTGGTTAGATTATCATCACTAACAGGCTTACTCATCATGAACAAGGCTAGGTTTAGGTTAGGCTAGGTTTTGCTAAGGTTAGGCTAGGGTTTATTTATCACAACAGGTTTATCATCATGAATTTAGATTAGGGCTATCTCTCACCTAATAGGGATTAGGCTAGGTTAGTACTAAGGTTGTGGCTAGGAGTCATGTTGTGGTCAGAATTATGGCATACAAGATTAGGCTAGTTAGGGTTAGGGTTATGGTTGTGGCTATGGCTAGGCTGGCAACCCCACATAATCATAACTTCAACCTTTAACTACAATCCTAATGCTAATCTTAACTTCTAACCCTAACCCTAAAACTAACTCCTAACCCTAATCACTATTCATGATGATAACCCTAAACTTAATCTCTAACTCCTAACCCTACTATTCATGATGATAAGCCTATTAGTGATGATAACCCTAACCCTAATCCTAACACTAACCCTAAACCTAATCTTATTCGTGATGATAATCCTATTCGTGATGAAGAACCTAATCATGATGATAACCCTAATCGTAACCATAACCCTAACCGTAACCCTAACCCTAACCTCTAAACCTAAAACTAACCATAACCCTAACCCTAACCCTAAATCTTACACTCATCCTAACCAAAACCCTAACCTTAACCCTATTCGTGATCATAAACCTATTCTTGATGATAACCCCAACCCTAATCCCAATTTTAACTCTAAGCCTAACCAAATTACTATATTTATTATTTATAAACATATCCCTACCCATAACCATAACCCTAACCCTATTCATGATGATAACCC
>VDFB02000015.1:287480866-287563463 GCA_007258455.2 Sequoia sempervirens
AAAATGAAAAGAACCATTTGTTGTTACTCTAGTATTTCAACCACATACTAAATTACCAAGTGCATTTTATAAATGTATCATGCAATTGGAGCACAATATTGGGAATCAATGTGAATGATTCTCATCGAGAAATTAGACAAGCTTTGAGATTGAAGGACCCAAGCTCTTTGTAGGTTTTCAATGAAGATTTATTTAGCCACTAATAGGAACAATAAGAAAATAGATATAGAGGGAAAATAAATCCTAATCTCTAAGAGTGTTGTGCTAAGAATTACATACACATATCATAAATTTCAATAGAGACATGAGACATATTTATAGAAATAAAGGAAAGAAATAGCTATTTAGATAGTTATTAATCTATAAAAGATTAGGACCTAGGTACTTCAAGAGATTAATAAAAATAAGTTTTTATTTATAATTTTTAAATTAGATAATTTTGAAATTATCATAGATGTAAAGTAAAGATATCATATTTTTCAACAAAACAAATAAAAATGACAAACAAATAATGTGATTAATCAAGAATAACATGATATTGCAGAAAATATAATAAATAAAAGAATATGCATAATTTTACATAAGCCATCAAAAGTCTAAATATACCTATCTTTATCAAAAAATAAAAATCTTTAAAATGACTAAAAATTATTAAAACTTATTAAGCTCCATGAACATAAGACATCTGCAAGGTCTTGCCGAGTTTCTTCGTAGAGGAAAATTATGACCAACTGGATTGAGGAATGTCTTCCAACTGAGCTCCTTGGCAAACATCACCATGTGTGTGATTTAAACCTGCAAATTTGATCAAAGGACAATTGACGAACAGTCACGCAAATTTGATCCCCAGATGGGACACGTGTCACCCACCGGCGATATTGCCATCCTACAATTCCCAATCATGGGATGGCAGGAAACCATTGATCTTCAAGGCATTTTGATCGATGGCAGCGTGAATTTCATCCTTCTGAAAAATAAAACATTCATTAAAGGGAAAGGGGACATTACTAGGCGGATGGAAAATTTCCTTGGGCTCCACCTTGTACAATCCATGTGGCAGCCACCCGTGATTTCACAATCAACCAAAGTACCATCACGGGATGGCGGGGAACAACTTAGATCAAAGGATAGTTGATGAATAGTTGTGCAAATTTGATCCACAGATGGGACACGTGTCGCCCACCCACGATATCGCCATCCTACAATTCCCGATCACAGGATGGCAGGAAACCATTGATCTTGAAGGCATTTTGATCGACGGTAGTGCGAATTTCATCCTTCTAAAAAATAAACTAGCATATATATACGCCGAAGGCGTATCATATATGGAAATAGCCAACCCAATTTTCACTATCAACGGTTAACAGGTAACTGTAATATAGTTAAACGAATCTCAATCGTTCATAATTTTTTGTGATTTTTCTGCTACTTTTTTCGTGATTTTGTTGGTGCTCTCCAAAAAAAATTAAAGTTTTTCGCTGTTGTGCAAGCCCGTAGGCAGTACCTACGCATGTACTGTATAGTCATTCATAAATTTCCTAAAAATTTTGGCTGTTTTCACCGCCTTTTACTCCTTTCCTCGCCGTTATGGGTTTCCGCTCCTTCGAACTCTTCTCATACGCATGGACATAGATTTATTAAAAATGTTGATGTGGCGAGAATTACTATTTTTGACCGTTCTGAAAAGTACTTTCTGCGGGAGAGATATTAGAGATATTTATTTTTACCACTGGCATTCTGTAACGCCCGTAGTGCAAACCCCAGAGAACACACAATGCAAATAATTTTTCTTTTTAAAACAAATAAATTAAACATGCAAATAACTTTAAACCATAATCACATAACACATTCTTTGTTTAGAAAACTTTCCACGACAACACCAGTAATAGAATTTAAAATCCCTTTCTAAAACTCTCCTCAAAATATAACCAAAGATCGAAAAATCTCTTTTCAAGATTAAAAAATACATAACCAAAGACTTGTGCAACTTCTGTATCACTAATCCTCAGTGTGTCCGAAAACTCACAAAAATCCTAATTAAATAAAAGAAAATAATTCTTTAAAAGCAATCTTTTTAATCAGATATGTATTCTTATTCGTTCTCACAACTTTTTCATTCTTTTATTTGTTTATTTGTTTTAATTTCTATTTTTACAACTTTACTTGCACATCACATTATCTAATTAATTTAAATAATTTATTGTAATAATTATCCTCAACAAGATAATTAATTAAAATAATAAAACACAATTTAATATTTTAATTATCATTTAATAAAACACATGGCCTTATAAAATTAAATAAAACATTTAAATATTTAAATATAAATAAATCTAACATTAAAATAAACAATTATTACCAACATTTAATTAATTAATTCACAACCTATAAAATATCAACATCAATTAAATACGACAAAACACAAACATGACCCACAAAGAACGACAACTACAAGAACGTACAAAACCATTTAAACAAGATGGTCTGACATCATGAGACGAGATGACTTCATTGTCACCTCTGTTTCAACATTTAACCGTTGGGTTATTGGTGCTCGCCTTGTCCTGCTGAAGTAGGTGGAATCGAGACTTATACCTGCAAATCCTGCATACAAACGAAGTCGTGTACATGTGCATACATATATATAAAATCAAAGCATTAAATCAAAGCATTACATTGTGAGAAGGAATTGCAGCGTAACAGAGCACTCGTAAACGAGTGATGCTACACTGTCCTTCATCACATCTATCCTAACAATTATAATATAACTGATAAAATAACATTTCTAAACTAACAATTCATCTCATGACATAATTTATTAAATCATTGGATCATAATATAATTCTGAAAATCAACTAACATCACCAATGACAATGTCATATGAAATAATCATGTCCACTAATGGAATAACAACATCATCAAATGTCTAACTAACCAAATCAAACAATAATAGTATCATCACATTATCAAACCAAAGCCTAGAAAATAATAAGTCTAAAGAGTAAGAGGAGGGGTATTACATCCTCCCCCCCTAGGATATGGCTTACTCCTGGAAGCCATTAAATAAAAAATAAATAAAAGAAAATATGATTCTCAATTACAGGAGACATCCTCCCATGATGGCAAGATCACAACATTTAGGACACCGTCGAACTCTTTCAAGCAAACTCGTGAGCTCCTAAGCCAGAACCTCTTCATCTACTAGAAGCCTCTACACCTACGTCCTCGTACCCAGCCTGGCAATCGTCGACAATGGAAAACACTCGATGAGACCTACCCGCATCTCCCACCGTCGGCTCAGAAGTGGCAGGTCTCTGATTAAATCTAGAAGTGCTCTTTTTTGGACATAATCTAGCGATATGTCCTTGTTGCCCACATGAGTAGCAACCAGTACCTCGGCCAAATCCTCTGCCCTAGGATGTAGCATTGGATTATTGAAAGCTTCCTCGACTCAGCGCTGACTGAAAACTAGGTGCAGGCTATGCAAAACGTTCCTACCGAACTTGGTGCCTGATCCTATTCCAATCCTTACGAAACTGTGAATTGCCACCCTGCTGATATTGAAAGTTTTCATGCTTCGGCTGCAATTGCTATTGCTGATGCTGCTGCTACTGTTGATACTGTTGTTGCTGATGTTGCAGACCCCCTTTAGAGGGTGGATTCCTGTTCCTAGAAGATCCTGCTCCCTGTGACTGACCTCCATGAGTGCTAAACCCAGGTGTAGGCACACTACAAATCTGCACTCCAATGTGACCACCCAAGGCTAAAGCCAAATTTTCCTCCACCAAGCGGGCCTTCTCAATTGCCATTTCCATCGTCTTTGGCTCGAAGACTCGCACACCACCATTGATGCGGGCATTAAGGCCCCGAACAAAGTGTTGTACCAACATGCCTTCATCATGGCTAATCCCTGCATACTGCTTCAACTCATAGAAGCACTGCTCGTACTGCTCCACTGACATAGATAACTGCTTGAGATCATGAAACTCATCAGCCCTACGCTGCCTCCAATGGTTTGAAAGGAAACGAGCTCTAAACCTATCTAGAAACAACTCCCAAGTGACCATATAGATATCAAGGTGCAATTTATGTTCTTCAAGATGCCACCAAGTAGATGCAAAGCCTCCCAGATGCATCACTGCGCACCTAGCCTTGGTATTGCTACCGCAGGGGTGCACGGCGAAGCAATGATCTAAGTCAATTACCTAAGTTTCGGCTTCCAAACCTCCTCTAGATCCATCAAAAGTGGGAGGGTGTGCCCTCATCAAATCTCTCATATGGCCTGCTATGACTACATCTTGAACCACATTTGTATCCCTGTGCCTTGGTGACCTCTCTCTCTCTCTCTCAACCTAGTGCACCTCATCTGGCCTGGGTCCCAAATGGTCAAGAATCTCTCCAAGAATATGTTGTAACTGACCATCTAGACCAAGCTGTGCCAGATTCTGGCCACCTAATGGAATATTGTGAAGACTCTGTTGTTCCTCATGCTCAAAACCATGGGAACTAGGAACTAAGGGGCTTCGCTGGTTTGCTTTATGACCGGCACCATGACCTCTTGCTCGGCCACATCCTCTACCTCGAGGCATAATTTTGCACAACAAGATAAAGGTACATGTGAGCTCAAGATTCAAACACAAGGTTGCCTAATGGACTAAACTACCCAGAGACCCCAACGTTTGCAACCTTGGCTCTGATACCAAGTTGTAACGCCTGTCGTGCAAACCCCAGAGAACACACACAATGCAAATAATTTTTTTTTTAAAACCAATTAAATCAAACATGCAAATAACATTAAACCATAACCACATAGCATATTACATAACATTAACACACTTAGTTCTCTGGGGCACGCGAGGTTACTTCGCAACAACTAAACATAAATAAAGATAAAGATTACAACATAACCATTTATATTATAATAACCATAAATAAGGATTACATCCAATAACCATGGTGCGCGAATAATAAACATCACATAATACAACCATAATAAAACTCTTAATAAAGATACAAATGATCCTAACTATTACATCATCATTTTAATGTTACATTACAATCTCTTGATAAATGAATTACATTAAATTTCCCAACATGGGGATTGATACAAGAACCATGAAATATGAAATACAAAGTGAATACTGGTACAACTCCAACTGTGGAAATGCTGAGAAGACAGGATGTTGATGGGGAACCCAACGGGTGCGGAGCTCGTTCCACCCAACCATGTGAATTACAAGAAACTCACCCCCTGTGCTCAGAGGTGATAAGGAAGAGAACCCGACCATGAATTCCAAACCAACTCAACAACAACATAGTACAAAAATAAGTACAACTCAAGGCATACAATGAAACAACCATCAACGTTCACAAATCACATAACAAGTTAAAAATATGAAACTCATCACAATTAAACAAAGTATCACCAATTATACAAGTAACTAAATAGCAATCATAAACCAAATTCACAAGAATCAGAAACAACATAAAGATTACAATATCTAGAGGTGACAAGAAACAAGAACAAGGGTTTCTAGTGGAGAGTGTCATCACATAGCTCACATGGGATCGTCTGGCCCTTCCTCCAAATGAGGCGCTAACACCCATCTATGGATCCGCTAGCCCTTCCTCCTACTTGAGGCGTCGACACCATAGGGTAGCTCATGTGGAGTCGATAACCTCTCATGAAGACGAGATTATGACTTTGCCAACAACAGCCTACTCAGTCTATCATTAGTCTAAGATAGCCCTACTGGATAGATGAGGAATCCAATGTTTATTATCTTGAGTGCTTTACTACCCATCCCCCTAAATACTATTTTTAGGTTATCACTTGTTTAACTACTCTTACGTGGGTTCCCCTGAGCTCTTCCTCCAACTGAGGTGCCGACACCCACAAAGAGCCACTCTCCCTATGACCCCTAACATAAATCAAAACTAGGCAAGGGTTGATCTATAACACAAAAGCATAATACCACAACAAGAACATGCGAGGCATTAACCCTCTTGCAATCACCCATAACCAAAAGTCTTACAAAACCGTTTAACCCTTCCAGACATAAAAACAATAACTCCAAAAGCATAATCAAAACGAGAATAACATTCTAAAATAACAAGCCTCTGGAACAAGGTTTCACAAACTTCAACGGTTCCCACATCAACGAGAAAAGTTTACAACTATTAAATAGAACACAATAACTAGATCACACGATTTCATAACCAAAAGTAACAATTAACTCAAATGCATAAATCATTTTAATTATAAAACGATATAACAAAACACATGCTCGACGAAATTCATTTAATTTACTTTCCCACAATAAAACCAAATAATTTCCACACCAAAATAAAATTAATTCTCTAAAGCCAAATAACATAATACATTAATTTTATTTTACTATTTTTTTTTTAATAATGATTTCCAAATAAAATTACATTTCTTCAATATTAAAATAAATAATTATAATAACATATTTTTTTATTATTTAAAAAACTAATATTAAATAAAATAAATATAATGAAAAAATGCACATATATATTCATATATATATATATATTTATATATATATATAAACACATATAAACTAAATAAAAACAAAAATTAAAATTAAAAAAAAAAAACATTTAAAGAACACCGCCAAGTGGCCAAGACGCTTGCTAGACGGTGACAAATACCGACGTGGCTAACAGATGCAATGTAAATCAGAAGGACTGCACACAACACCATCCGTGACCGCCACCAAGCAGAAAGTGGTAATGGGTAAGACGCCCAGCCGCACTCTTAAATTTATAACCTTTATTTTTTATTTTTATATAATAATTAAAAAAAAAAAAAAAGTTTAAAATAAACTGCATAAAATTTTGATCCCTCCTTTGCACAGGCACGGACTTCGACAGTCGGCCCTTTTCGAAATGCATGAAAACAATTTATTTATAATTACATATTATATATTTATATATATATATATATAAATTAAAATATATATATATATATATGCTTATTTATATATATAATTATAAATAATTACACAAAATCACAGAGAACACATATTTCTGTGTAAAACATAGAATCACCATATATTTAAATTACATATTATTGATTTTCAAAATAATATTTCAATTTCATTAAAAAGCAAAGATTGTTCTTTTCCATAGGAATAACAGAGAGATTGAGTATATCCAAACAGAATTCAAAGAGTTTATTTTCAGTTTGTTTGCAAAACAAGATTTTCCAAATTCAACAAGAATTTTCCTTTCAAAGAAGACCTATTTGTTTATTCATTTTCTTATCTTGAAGAAAACATTTTAATCTAATTCACAGAAGATTTTCTTTTTTTTTTTCAACAGAGATTGATTCTAAAACACCTCTTTATTCCTTTTACAGATTTAAAACCATTGAGAGAAGAGAGTGGAACCTGGTGTCCTACGCTTATTCAAAAATCTAATGATGCCCATTTGATTCTAATGACCTCGAAGAGCTCCCTGTTTGTGCTTCCAAATCTCCTCTACAAAATTTTGCCCTCAAACTCGAATCCGATTCTTTGTTCAGAAAACTTTCCAAGACAACACTAGTAACAGATTTAAAATCCCTTTCTAAAACTCTCCTCAAAATATAACCAAAGATCAAAAAATATCTTTTCAAGATTCAAAAATACATAACCAAAGACTTGTGCAACTTCTGTATCACTAATCCTCTGTGTCCGAAAACTCACAAAAATCCTAATTAAATAAAAGATATTGTCCATTTCTTCCAAAAACTCTAAAAATAAAAAATAAAAGAAAATAATACTTTAAAAGCAAGCTTTTTAATCAGATCTATATTCTTATTCGTTCTCACAACTTTTTCATTGTTTTATTTGTTTATTTGTTTTAATTTCTATTTTTACAACTTTAATTGCACATCATATTATCTATTTAATTTAAATAATTTATTCTAATAATTATCCTCAACAAGATAATTAATTAAAATAATAAAACATAATTTAATATTTTAATTATTATTTAATAAAACACATGACCTTATAAAATTAAATAAAACATTTAAATATTTAAATACAAATAAATCTAACATTAAAATAAACAATTATTACCAACATTTAATTAATTAATTCACAACTTATAAAATATCAACATCAATTAAATATGACAAAACACAAACATGACCCACAAAGAATGACAACTACAAGAACGTACAAAACCATTCAAACAAGACGGTCTGACATCATGGGACATGATGACTTCATTGTCACATCTATTTCAACATTTAACCGTTGGGATATTGGTGCTCGCCCTGTCCTGCCCAAGCAGGTGGAATCGAGACTTATACCTGCAAATCCTACATACAAACGAAGTTGTGTACATGTGCATACATATATATAAAATCAAAGCATTAAATTGAAGCATTGCATTGTGAGAAGGAATTCCAGCATAACAGAGCACTTGTAAACGAGTGATGCTACACTGTCCTTCATCACATCTATCCTAACAATTATAATATAACTGATAAAATAACATTTCTAAACTAACAATTCATCTAATGACATAATTTATTAAATCATTGCATCATAATATAATTCTGAAAATCAACTAACATCACCAATGACAATGTCATATGAAATGATCATGTCCACTAATGGAATAACAACATCATCAAATGTCTAACTAACCAAATCAAACAATAATTGTATCATCACAGTATCAAACCAAAGCCTAGAAAATAATAAGTCTAAAGAGTAAGAGGAGGGGTATTACATCCTCCCCCCCTAGGACATGGCTTACTCTTGGAAGCCATTAAATAAAAATAAAAATAAAAAAATATGATTCTCAATTACGGGAGACATCCTCCCATGATGGCAAGATCACAACATTTAGGACACCGTCGAACTCTTTCAAGCTCACTCGTGAGCTCCTAAGCCAGAACCTCATCATCTACTGGAAGGCTCTACAGCTGAATCCTGGTACCCAGCCTGGCGATCATTGACAATGGAAAACACTCGATGAGACCTACCCACATCTCCCACCATCGGCTCAGAAGTGACAGGTCTTTGATTAAATCCAGAAGTGCTCTTTTGTGGACACAATCTAGCGATATGTGCTTGCTGCCCACATGAGTAGCAACCAGTACCTTGGCCAAATCCTCTGCCCTCGGATGGCCAAATCCTCTGCCCTCGGATGTGGACACAATCTAATTCACAGAAGATTTTTTTTTTTTTAAAAGAGATTGATTCTAAAACACCTCTTTATTCCTTTTACAGATTTAAAACCATTGAGAGAAGAGAGTGGAACCTAGTGTCCTACGCTTATTCGAAAATCTGATGATGCCCATTTGATTCTAATGACCTCGAAGAGCTCCCTATTCGTGCTTCCAAATCTCCTCTACAGAATTTTGCCGTCGAACTCGAATCCGATTCTTTGTTCAGAAAACTTTCCAGGTCAACACCAGTAATAGATTTAAAATCCCTTTCTAAAACTCTCCTCAAAATATAACCAAAGATCAAAAAATCTCTTTTCAAGATTCAAAAATACATAACCAAAGACTTGTGCAACTTTTGTATCACTAATCCTCTCTATGTCCAAAAACTCACAAAAATCCTAATTAAATAAAAGATATTTTCCATTTCTTCCAAAAACTCTAAAAATAAAAAATAAAAGAAAATAATTCTTTAAAAGCAAGCTTTTTAATTAGATATGTATTCTTATTCGTTCTCACAACTTTTTCATTCTTTTATTTGTTTATTTGTTTTAATTTCTATTTTTACAACTTTACTTGCACATCACATTATCTATTTAATTTAAATAATTTATTCTAATAATTATCCTCAACAAGATAATTAATTAAAATAATAAAACACAATTTAATATTTTAATTATCATTTAATAAAACACATGACCTTATAAAATTAAATAAAACATTTAAATATTTAAATACAAATAAATCTAACATTAAAATAAACAATTATTACCAACATTTAATTAATTAATTCACAACTTATAAAATATCAACATCAATTAAATACGACAAAACAAAAACATGACCCACAAATAACGACAACTAAAAGAACGTACAAAACCATTCAAACAAGACGGTCTGACATCATGGGACGGGATGACTTCATTGTCACCTCTGTTTCAACATTTAACCGTTGGGCTATTGGTGCTCGCCCTGTCCTGTCGAAGCAGGTGGAATCGAGACTTATACCTGCAAATCCTGCATACAAACGAAGTTGTGTACATGTGCATACATATATATAAAATCAAAGCATTAAATTGAAGCATTGCATTGTGAGAAGGAATCACAACATAACAGAGCACTCGTAAACGAGTGATGCTACACTATCCTTCATCACATCTATCCTAACAATTATAATATAACTGATAAAATAACATTTCTAAACTAACAATTCATCTAATGACATAATTTATTAAATCATTGCATCATAATATAATTCTGAAAATCAACTAACATCACCAACGACAATGTCATATGAAATGATCATGTCCACTAATGGAATAACAACATCATCAAATGTCTAACTAACCAAATCAAACAATAATAGTATCATCACAGTATCAAACCAAAGCCTAGAAAATAATAAGTCTAAAGAGTAAGAGGAGGGGTATTACATCCTCCCCCCTAGGACATGGCTTACTCTTGGAAGCCATTAAATAAAAATAAAAATAAAAAAATATGATTCTCAATTACGGGAGACATCCTCCCATGATGGCAAGATCACAACATTTAGGACACCGTCGAACTCTTTCAAGCTCACTCGTGAGCTCCTAAGCCAGAACCTCATCATCTACTGGAAGGCTCTACAGCTGAATCCTGGTACCCAGCCTGGCGATCGTTGACAATGGAAAACACTCGATGAGACCTACCCGCATCTCCCACCATCGGCTCAGAAGTGACACGTCTTTGATTAAATCCAGAAGTGCTCTTTTGTGGACACAATCTAGCGATATGTGCTTGCTGCCCACATGAGTAGCAACCAGTACCTTGGCCAAATCCTCTGCCCTCGGATGTCCAGCATTCAATTGTTGAAAGCTTCCTCGACTCCGTGCTGACTAAAAACTAGGTGCAGGCTATGCAAAATGTTCCTGCCGAACTTGGTGCCTGATCCTATTCCGATCCTTATGAAACTGCGAATTGCTACCTTGCTGATATTGAAAGTTTTCATGCTTCGACTGTGATTGTTGTTGCTGATGTTGCTGCTGTTGTTGATGCTACTGCTGCTGATGTTGCAGACCCCCTTTAGAGGGTGGATTCCTATTGATAGAAGATCCTACTCCCTGTGACTGACCTCCATGAGCGCTAAACCCAGGTGTAGGCGCACTACCAATCTGCACTCCAATGTGACCACCTAAGGCCATAGCCAAATTTTCCTCCACCAGGGGGGCCTTCTCAACTGCCATTTCCATCATCTTTGGCTTGAAGACTCGCACACCACCACTAATGCGGGCATTAAGGCCCCAAACAAAGTGTTGTACCAACATGCCTTCATCGTGGCTAATCCCTGCATACTACTTCAACTCATAGAAGTGCTACACGTACTGCTCCACTGACATAGATAACTGCTTGAGATCGTGAAACTCATCAGCCCTACGCTGCCTCCAATGGTCTAAAAGGAAATGAGCTCTAAACCTGTCTAGAAACAACTCCCAAGTGACCATACCGATATCAAGGTGCAATTTTTGTTCTTCAAGATACCACCAAGTAGATGCAAAGCCTCCCAAATGCATAACCGCGCACCGAGCCTTGGTATTGCTACCGTAGGGGTGCATGGCGAAGCAATGATCTAAGTTAATTAGCTAAGTTTCAGCTTCCAAACCTCCTCCAGATCCATCAAAAGTGGGAGGGTGTGCCCTCATCAGATCTCTCATATGGCCTACTATGACTACATCCTGAACCACATCTGTATCCCTGTGCCTCGGTGACCTCTCTCTCTCTCTCTGAACCTGGTGCACCTCATCTGGCCTAGGTCCCAAACGGTCAAGAATCTCTCCAAGAATATGTTGTAACTAACCATCTAGACTAGGCTGTGCCGAATTTTGGCCACCTGATGGAATGTTGTGAAGACTTTATTGTTCCTCATGCTCAGAACCATGGGAACTAGGAACTGAGGGGCTTCACCGGTTTGCTCTATGTCCGGCACCACGACCTCTTGCTCGACCACGTCTTCTACCTCGAGACATAATTCTGCGCAACAAGATAAAGGTACATGTGAGCTCAAGATTCAAACATAAGGTTTCCTAATGGACTAAACTACCCAGAGACCCCAGCATTTGCAACCTTGGCTCTGATACCAAGTTGTAACGCTCGTCGTGCAAACCCTAGAGAACACACACAATGTAAATAATTTTTTTTTAAAAAAACCAATTAAATTAATCATGCAAATAACATTAAACCATAACCACATAGCATATTACATAACATTAACACACTTAGTTCTCTAGGGCACGTGAGGTTACTTCGCAACAACTAAATAGAAATAAAGATAAAGATTACAACATAACCATTTATATTATAATAAACATAAATAAGGATTACATCCAATAATCATGGTGCGCAAATAATAAACATCACATAATACAACCATAATAAAACTCTTAATAAAGATACAAATGATCCTAACTATTACTTCATCATTTTAATGTTACATTACAATCTCTTGATAAATGAATTACATTGAATTTCCTAGCATGGGGATTGATACAAGAACCATGAAATATGAAATACAAAGTGAATACTGGTACAAATCCAATTGCAAAAATGATGAGAAGACAGGATGCTGATGGGGAACCCAATGGGTGTGGTGCACGTTCCACCCAACCATGTGAATTACAAGTAACTCACCCCCCGTGCTCAGAGGTGACAAGGAAGAGAACCCGACCATGAATGCCAAACTGACTCAACAACAACATAGTACAAAAATAAGTACAACTCAAGGCATACAATGAAACAACCATCAACATTCACAAATCACATAACAAGTTAAAACTATGAAACTCATCACAATTAAACAAAGTATCACCAATTATACAAGTAACTAAATACCAATCATAAACCAAATTCACAAGAATTAGAAACAACATAAAGTTTACAATATCCAGAGGCGACAAGAAATAAGAACAAGGGTGTCTAGTGGAGAGTATCATCGCATAGCTCACATGTGATCCCTTGGCCCTTCCTCCAACTGAGGCGCCAACACCCATCTATGGATCCCCTAGCCCTTCCTCCTACTTGAGGCACCGACACCATAGGGTAGCTCATGCGGAGTCGATAACATCTCATGAAGATGAGATTATGACTTTGCCGACCATGGCCTACTCAGTCTATCATTAGTCTAAGATAGCCCTAATGCATAGACGAGGAATCCAATGTTTATTATCTTGAGTGCTTTACTACCCATCCCCCTAAATTCTATTTTTAGGTTATCACTTGTTTAACTACTCTTACGTGGGTTCCCCTGAGCTCTTCTTCCAACTGAGGCGTTGATGCCCACAAAGAGCCACTCTCCCTATGACCCCTAGCATAAATCAAAACTAGGTAAGGGTTGATCTATAACACAAAAGCATAATACCACAACAAGAACATGTGAGGCATTAACCCTCTCGCAATCACCCATAACCAAAAGTCTTACAAAACCATTCAACCCTTCCAGACATAAAACCAATAACTCCAAAAGCATAATCAAAATGAGAATAACATTCAAAAATAACAAGCCTCTGGAACAAGGTTTCACAAACTTCAACGGTTCCCACATCGACGAGAAAAGTTTACAACTATTAAATAGAACACAATAACTAGATCACACGATTTCATAACCAAAAGTAACAATTAACTCAAATGCATAAATCATTTTAATTATAAAACGATATAACGAAACACATGCTTGACGAAATTCATTTAATTTACTTTCCCATAGTAAAACCAAATAATTTCCACACCAAAATAAAATTAATTCTCTAAAGCCAAATAACATAATACATTAATTTTATTTTACAAAAAAAAAAACTTTAAAATTTTATTTCCAAATAAAATTACATTTCTTAATATTAAAAAAAATAATTATAATAACATTTTTTTTTTAATTATTTAAAAAAACTAATATTAAATAAAATAAATATAATTAAAATGCATATATATATTCATATATATATATATATATATATATAAATTTATTTATATATAAAATTAAAAAAATTAAAATTAAAATTAAAAAAAACATTTAAAAGAACCCCTGGTCGCACGGCCAGTATCGTCGGCGGACTGCACAACAGTCCAATGACTGCTGTACGCAGCAGTCTCTAAGGACTGCTGAGCACAATAGTCCATCTGGACTGCTGTGTCAGCCCCTGCGTAAAGTGGGTAATGGGGTGGGTACGGCCCAGCCGACCCCCCCAAATTCCCATAACCTTTAAATTTTTTTTATATAATAATTTAAAAAGAAAAAAAAAGTTTAAAATAAACTGCATAAAATCTCGATCCGTCCTTTGCACAGGCACGAACTTCGACAGTCGGCCCTTTTCAAAATGCATGAAAACAATTTATTTATAATTACATATTATATTTATATATATATATATATATATTAATTAATATATATATATATATATATATATATATATATATATATATATATATATATATATATATACTTATTTATATATATATATAATTATAAATAATTACACACAATCACAAAGAACACAGATTTCTATGTAAAATACAGAATCACCATATATTTAAAATACATATTATTGATTTTCAAAATAATATTTCAATTTCATTAAAAAGCAAAGATTGTTCTTTTCCACAGGAATAATAGAGAGATTGAGTATATCCAAACAAAATTCGAAGAGTTTATTTTTAGTTTGATTGCAAAACAAGATTTTCCAAATTCAACAAGAATTTACCTTTCAAAGAAGACCTATTTGTTTATTCATTTTCTTATCTTGAAGAAAACATTTTAATCTAATTCATAGAAGATTTTTTTTTTTTTAAAAGAGATTGATTCTAAAACACCTCTTTATTCCTTTTACAGATTTAAAACCATTGAGAGAAGAGAGTGGAACCTAGTGTCCTACGCTTATTCAAAAATCTGATGATGCCCATTTGATTCTAATGACCTCGAAGAGCTCCCTATTCGTGCTTCCAAATCTCCTCTACAGAATTTCGCCGTCGAACTCGAATCCGATTCTTTGTTCAGAAAACTTTCCAGGTCAACACCAGTAATAGATTTAAAATCCCTTTCTAAAACTCTCCTCAAAATATAACCAAAGATCAAAAAATCTCTTTTCAAGATTCAAAAATACATAACCAAAGACTTGTGCAACTTTTGTATCACTAATCCTCTCTATGTCCAAAAACTCACAAAAATCCTAATTAAATAAAAGATATTTTCCATTTCTTCCAAAAACTCTAAAAATAAAAAATAAAAGAAAATAATTCTTTAAAAGCAAGCTTTTTAATTAGATATGTATTCTTATTCGTTCTCACAACTTTTTCATTCTTTTATTTGTTTATTTGTTTTAATTTCTATTTTTACAACTTTACTTGCACATCACATTATCTATTTAATTTAAATAATTTATTCTAATAATTATCCTCAACAAGATAATTAATTAAAATAATAAAACACAATTTAATATTTTAATTATCATTTAATAAAACACATGACCTTATAAAATTAAATAAAACATTTAAATATTTAAATACAAATAAATCTAACATTAAAATAAACAATTATTACCAACATTTAATTAATTAATTCACAACTTATAAAATATCAACATCAATTAAATACGACAAAACACAAACATGACCCACAAAGAACGACAACTAAAAGAACGTACAAAACCATTCAAACAAGACGGTCTGACATCATGGGACGGGATGACTTCATTGTCACCTCTGTTTCAACATTTAACCGTTGGGCTATTGGTGCTCGCCCTGTCCTGTCGAAGCAGGTGGAATCGAGACTTATACCTACAAATCCTGCATACAAACGAAGTTGTGTACATGTGCATACATATATATAAAATCAAAGCATTAAATCGAAGCATTGCATTGTGAGAAGGAATCACAACATAACAGAGCACTCGTAAACGAGTGATGCTACACTATCCTTCATCACATCTATCCTAACAATTATAATATAACTGATAAAATAACATTTCTAAACTAACAATTCATCTAATGACATAATTTATTAAATCATTGCATCATAATATAATTCTGAAAATCAACTAACATCACCAACGACAATGTCATATGAAATAATCATGTCCACTAATGGAATAACAACATCATCAAATGTCTAACTAACCAAATCAAACAATAATAGTATCATCACAGTATCAAACCAAAGCCTAGAGAATAATAAGTCTAAACAGTAAGAGGAGGGGTATTACACATTCCTTTTCACACTGCACGAGAGTGAATTTTTTTTATTACACCTCTATTCATTTTGACAGTGCACAGGTGGCGATCAATTTATTTTTATTCACGTTGTTTGATAGTTTTCTTAGGCAACAAAAATCACTATCTTCATTGCTTGGAAATTCATGTCAACACTTGAAGATCTTCTAAGAAAATAAAAAATGTAAACCCTTAAAAGAAAACCCTTACAGGACTGGAATTAGATAATTGGTAAGTTAATTAAATCATGTTTTCTTATTTCTATATTTTTCAGAATATTATATACTAATTTAAGATTATTAATATAATATTAAGAATAATATATTAAGAATAATATAATAATGATAATATAATCATAATAGTTTAATAATACAATAATTTAAAACTATTATTAATAATATAATATTAAGGATAATTATATTCTATTAAATATAACATTCAAAAACAATATTAATATATATAATAGTGAGAATAATTTAATATTAAGAATAATATGATATTGTAATAATTAGAATAATATAATAATAATATCAAAATTATTTATATATATATATATCATTTTTTAATAATATTTATAAAAAAGTTGAGAGATATCTTTGTGGAGGCCTATTTTTAATCAATTTGTCACATCAAAGTGCATAGGTGCCTCAAGATGGATATCTAAAATTATAAATTATAAAATTATAAAGAGCATCATGTGCTTTCATTGTAGAAAAAATAATAAATAATATAATAATTTAAATATTAATAATATATTACTATTATTATTAATAATATATAAACAAAAATAACAATATAATAGTAAATATATAACAAAAAATACTAATATAATATTATTATATAATAAATATACAGAAAAATAATATAATTTTTGTGGCCTCTCATGATGAACTTCTGAGGTTAAATATCCCCACTTATACCGATATAGTATAAATATAATATTATTTAAGAGAACTATATATTACACTATACTTTAATATTTACATTATATAATATGATTTAAATATATTCAATTTTTTTTAATATAATCTAATCTAATATCTGACTCAATTATTAATAATATAATAATCATAATGTAACATAATGAAACTTTATATATTAATTATTTAAAAATATAACAATAAATACATTTAAAATAATAATAATAATACTAATAATATTAATAATAATTGCACAAATGCATGGAAAAAAAATCATTTTTTTTCTTAATTGACCTTCCACGCCTCTTCGGCGTACCCATTGCACACCAAGGTGTGATCGCTAGTTAATAATATATATAAAATATGTCGAGAGGTATCCTTTTCAAGGCGTCTCAAGAAGGATATCTCTCAGCGTATTTTATATATCATCAATATTTAGTTAGGATTATTAAAAAATATTCAGTTAGGATTAGTTTTATGTGAGAAAATTTATTAAAAATAGAAACCCTAATCAAAACACTATTTAAATCTTAACCCTTTTTGTAATTGTAACACTAACCCTAATCCTAGTTGAATTATAATGCCAACCCTAGCACAAAAATTTGTCGTAGAACCCTAACCATGATTAAACATCAATTGAACCTAACCCTAATTGAATCTTAACCCTTATTAAACCATAAATATAATAGTAATTAATCTCCAACCCTAACCCTAACCCTTACACAAATAAATAAATAATAATCTAACACTAACCCTCACACTAATTAATCATCTAACACTAACCCTTACACTAACCCTAACCCTTACATAAATAAATAAATCAAAGATAAAAGACAAATAAAAAATGATCACAAAGATTCAAATAAATAAATAAAAAATGAAAATAAATAAAAACATTAAATAAATAAATAAAAAGATTCAAGATAAATTAAGATTTGATCACACATAAAACAATCAAAAAGAGAAAACAAAGATATAAAATATAAATCAATAAGAAATACTAAATAAAATAAACCTAACAAAGATTTGAATACATGAGGTTAAATTAGGATTTTGTATAGGGTTTAATTACGCTTAGGGTTTAATTAGGATAAGTTTTTGGATTGGGATTTTGGGTTAGGGTTTAATTATAGTTACAATTCAATGGAGTTTAAGGTTTAAGGTTATGATCCAAATAGGATTACAATTTAATTATAGTTATGATTCAATTAGGGTTAGAGTTCAATTAGGATTATAGTTAGGGTCATGTATAAGGTTCAAATAGATTTACTATTAGGGTTAGGGTAAGGTAAAATTTGGTTTAGGGTTACTATTAGGATTGAATTAGAGTTAAGATTAAATTAGGGTGAAGGTTATTGTTCAATTACGGTTAGTGTTCACTTAAGGTTATGATTATGGTTAGGGTTTGGGTTAGTGTTCTATAATAAAGCTTGGGGTTAGGTTACAACTTGAGTTCAAATAGAGTTATGATAAAGGTTAAGTTTATGATTCAATTAGGGTTTGAATTAGGATTGTAGTTAGAATTAGGATTAGTATAAGAATTAGAATTATAAATAGGATTAGAATTATGGTTAAGGGTAGAATTAAAATTAGCCCCAACTCTAATTCTAAATCTATATCTAACCATAACCCTAATTCTATAACTAAAATTAATTCAAATATATTATAACCTTAACCATAAACCTAAACCTAATCCTCACCTTAACACTTACCGTAGCTTATATATATTTAATAATATATATATAATATGCTGAGAGATATACTTCTCAGGCATCTATTGCACTTTTATGTGAAAAATTGATAAAAAAATAGATGAGAAAGAAGGATATCTCTTGAAATATTATATATATATATATTATTAAATATATATATGTTAGGGTTAGAGTGTAATTAGGATTAGGGTTTGGGTTCAATTAGGGTTAAGGGTTCAACTAGGATAAGGGTTAGGGTTAGAGTGTAATTATGATTAGAATTTGCGTTTAATTAGGGTTAAATTAGCATTAGATTAGAATTAGGTTTAGCATTAGGATTATGGTTAAGGTTCACTTAGGGAGGGTTAGGGTTAGAGTTAGGGTATAATTAGGGTTAAAGATAGGGATAAGCTATATTTAGGGTTAGGGTTGAAGGTTAGGGTTAGTGAAAGAATTGGTGTTAGAAATAGGCTTATGGTTAAGGTTAGGGCTAGCATTAGTGTTAGGCCCTGGGTTATAAAACACTAAATGTAACCTTAATCCTAATGCTAATCCTAAACCTAATCCTATTAAACTATTCTTCATGCTAACCCTAACCCTAATTTTGATGCAAACCCTAACCCTCATCTTAATGTTAACCATATTTATAACCCTAACTATATCTCTTAACCATAACCATAAGCTTAACTATATCTCTAACCCTAATCCTAACCTAAACCCTAAACCTAACTATATCTCTTAACCCCAACCTAACCATAATCCTAACCCTAAACTTGATCGAGAACATAACTATAACGCTAATCCTGATAACCTTAACCCCAATTATTACCCCAAACCTAACTATAACTATTAACCCTAAACTTGACAACAAACCTAAATGTAACCTTAATCTTAATGCTAACCCTAACCCTAATTTTGATGCGAACCCTGACCCTCATCATAATGTTAACCATATTTCTAACCCTAACTATATCTGTAGCCCTAATCCTAACCTAAACCCTAAGCCTAACTATATCTCTTAACCCCAACCTAACCATAATCCTAACCCTAAACTTGATCCAAAACATAACTATAACCCTAATCTTGATAACCTTAACCCCAATTATTACCCCAACCCTAACTATATATATTAACCCTAAACTTGGCCCTAAACCTTATTGTAACCCTAATCCTCATGCTAACCCGAACCTTAATCCTAAGCTTATCTTGATGATAACCCTAACCCTAATTTTGATGCAAACCATGTCTGTCATCCTAATATTAACCCTAACCCCAATCTTAACTATATATTAACTCTAACCCTAACCCTAACTATATCTCTAGACCTAACCCTAACCTTAACTATATCTCTTAACCTTAACCCTAACCATAATCCTAACTAAATATTGATGATATAATATTTTTTTATTATAATATTATAAATATACTAAAAATATATTTATATATTTTAACTTAACATTTAAATATTAAATTATATATATTATTTTCTAAAATTGAATTACAAATATTATACTATCATATTATAATATATTAATTATTATAATAATTTAATATAAAATATATAAAGATAAAAATAATTTACTAAAGATATTACATGTTGTGTTGTAATTTCTACTAGCATATATATATTTAATAATATATATAAAATATGCTGAGAGATATGCTTCTTGAGGCGCCTACTTTTTAAATCAATTTCTCACATAATTTATATATATTATTAAATATATACTAGCATATATATATTATTTTAATAATATATATAAAATACGCCAAGAGATATCCTTCTCAAGAAACCTATTCAATTATAGGTGCCTTGAGAAGGATATCTCTCGGCATATTATATATATATTATTAAAATAATATATATATGCTAGTAGTAGTCGCGGCACAACATGTAATATCTTAAATAATGTAACGCCCCGTCGTGCGAACCCCAAAGGACAATTGAACAATAATTACTACACAATTTTTTTTTTTTAAAAGTAAACATAACATACATGTAATACACATTAAGTCATGACATGAATTTCATTTAAGCAGATTCACTAACACATACATCTCTTGGGGTACACGAGGAGTCATTACGAGACTTGAATCCACACAACAACAATAAAGAATAAAAGCCAAAGATATAATCCATAACAAATTAAACATTAACAAATATAACACATACATGATAATCATTGATAAGCAACCATCTGAGTAAGTACAACATATACATAATTAACTCAACACAATAAATAACAACTGCCATGGCCAATAATCACACCGAGTTTAACATTACAATACAGTACAATGTTCTAGAGATACAATGATACAAAAGTGTTTCCAACCATAAACGGAAACCATACATAAGATAACATGATACAAACGAAAAGATGAATACAAAGTATCATAACTGGCTCCAAGATGAATTCAACTTTGGAGTCACTGCAACAGCACCAATCCGCACCTCTCGATCCTTGACTGGGGAACCAATGGGGTGCTTAGCATGTTCCACCTAACCATGTGAGTCCAAAGACCCACCCCCCATGCTAAAGGCTGACAAGAAAGAGACCTCAACCAAGAACATCCAAGCAGGGAACCACAAGACTCAACACCATACAAACGTATCATAAAACTCAAGGATTACGATGACATAATCAACAACATCCAAGAGTCAACAAAACAACTTAAAATCATAAATCTTATTACATAAATCAAAGCAATGATCAGTAAACAAGTAACCAAAGGATGATCATGAAATACTTCCAAATCAAACTGAATTAATAAACATGATACAATTCCAAATTTTAATTAAACAATACAATAATATTATATCACAGTACCATAAAAATACGAGACTATAAATCAGATATAAATGAGATCAACAAGACCACAAAGTATACTAAAGATGTATTAAAACAATAACCAATTTAAATCAATTCAAACAATAATCTAAACCAACTCCCATAACCTACTTCTAGAGGAACACAATAAAGTAAAACACATACCTGGGCAACTAGGGGAGAGTGTCATCGCATAGTCCTACATGGGTTATCCTGTGCTCTTCCTCCCAACTGGAGGCACCGGCCCCCATCTATGGCTATCCTGTGCCCTTCCTCCCAACTAGAGGCGCTGGTCCATAGGGTGACTCATGCGGAGCCGTAAACCTCTCGTGAAGATGAGGCCACGACCTTGCCAACCATGGCCTTCTCAGCCTTCCATTAGTTTGTGGAAGCACTAATGAAGACGAGGCATCCATTTTTAATTCTTATAATGATATTACTACCCAACCATCCTAAGTTAATTATTAGGTTTTCACTTGATTACCAACTCACTCATGGGTTATCCTGTGCCCTTCCCCTTAAACGGGGCGTCGGCCCCCACGAGGAGCCACTCTCCCTAGAGACCCAACAACATCAAACTAAAACCAAGAAACCAAGGGTTGTACAACATAACAAGAACATTAGATCATAACTGAGAAGCATGCGAGGCATCACCCATCTCGCTATAATACATAATCTAAGTCTCAACAATTCCTGTACAACCCTTTTAAACTCATGAAACCAAAACACTTGCCACATCAAGGGCACATAAAGAGAGAGAACATCAATTATCAATCATCTCAAGCCTCTGGAAGCCAAAAGAATGAAAACCCACAAACAAGGGTAAAGTGAAGCAACATGAGTATTTCTCCAATAATTCCAACACAAGGATAAAATTTCATCAAATATGCGAGTAAATCAGAAAATCCCTAAAAAGGGAAAGGTTCATCAAGACCCAACCACAAATCAACAATGGTGTCACCTCAAATAGGAAAACGCAAAAGAAAATCAACCTTTAATTCAACAAAATCACTTAATGAAACCAAAAGCCACCAACTAGGTATTTCATGGGAGACCTCAATTTTCTCCTCACAAGAACCCCCTTATAAAGGCATGCAAATAAAATCAACAACATAGCAATGACAACAATAATTGCAAGGCCACCAGAACTATTTTCAATTCAAATATAATGAGTGAATACATTAAAATAAGACCAACAACCCCATCCAGACTACATAAACAACTTTGATACAAAATAGATCAGAAATCCAAGAAGATTAACTATCCACAACTCATCAACAAAATACAAGTTCCCAATTACATTGCAACACAAATTAAATGACAAAGGATTCCTTGAATCAAAACTAACCTCCAAAGGCATTCACACCAACATGGAACCATCCAAAAACAATCTTTCAACAATAGAGGTAAAAGAATGCAACCAGGCACCCAAGGCACCAAATTTAAGAACACCTTAAATACTCAACCACTCACAACTCCACAAAAACACTTACATAATAAACAACAACCAAAAATTCAACCAAGAACAATATTTATTAACCAATCAATTAACAACCAGAACTAAATAACTTTACAACTTACCCATACTAAAACAATTCATGATAACCATCACAAGTATTCTAAAAGATTTATCCATAAAGAGAACTTACAAATCAACCATTAAATGAATGTAAAGGAAGTCAATTTTTCAAAAGATTACAATCCCATTTCACCAATAAACTATCCAATTCAAGAATACCCTAACCAATCACTAATCATGCCCATACATTTAAATTTCCCCTTTCATTTATCAACATAATTGTAACTACTTAATAATTGGGTAGTTAACTCATTATCATTTCATAACTACTTATGTCCAAAACATTATTTCCATTTTCGTTTCATCTTACTAACTTAACATGCACTTCCAATATTTAAATTAATTGTGATAACCATTTAAGACCAATTGTCTATACTTTAAAATGACAATAATAACAATACTCTAAATACTTAAACTACATATTAGAACTTACCACCTTAAAATCTTAAATCTATCTAAATAATTCACACACATAAATACCTTTTAAAACCACTGCATATTTATATATTTAAATTCTTTTTGAGGAGGAAGTAGAAGGAGAATAGATCTTTTATAAGAATCCAACAAGTCTACCAGACTACAACTTCACAAAATAAATAGAAAAATAACTTATTCAATTCTATATTAAATTCTATTTCCACCATATACACATTTAAAATAAAGCGATCAATGCTGGTACATATATATTCACAGATTGCCCTTATATTATCCTATCAAGGTTCACAATTTAACAAATTAATAGGAGTTCCCTTCTATTTCCATATCTTCATTATAATAAAATTTTATTTTGATCATATTAGAAAAATAATCAAACTGATTATAGACATAAATAATTGATAAAATTAACAATTAATTAAATGAAATCTAATTACATAAATTACTGAATATATATAAATGTATATATATATATTCATAATAGTTTATACACGCATTAAAGTTTATATAAAAAATTTGTTTTAGACAACAATTAAGATATGCTATTTTAAATGGGAATTAAATCCCATATAAAAGCATGGGCGAAGGGCCTGGCCGCAACAGTCTACAGACTATCACAGCAGTTCGACGGGCTGCCGTGGTAGCCCGTAGGCTGCCGCTCTAGTACCACTGCCGGCTGGGTGGTGGGTATGGCCGAAGGCCGAACCATCACCCAGTCTGCAATTTTTTTTATTTTATCCTTCTTTTTTTAATAATTTCAAACAAATTTAATATGGCGACAATTCAAAACTTAAGAATTAAATTTTACATTCAAAATTTATTTATATATATATGTGTGTATATATATATATAGCTAATATATATACATATATATATATACATATATACATATATACATATATACATATATATATATATATATATACATATATACATATATACATATATATACTGTATCATAAATAATTCTAAAACAGAGAATGACAATCAACAATACAGGTTATAGTATATATATATTTATATGAAAAATGTATTTGAAAAATATATATATATATATATATCAACCTAGAAATTCACAATAAGGGGATTATTTTTCCATTTATTTATTTTCTAGAAGAAAATCACAACAATACTATTTATTCCGAGAATCCCAACCAAAGCTTCATTTTAATAAACAACAATCCAAAACCCAACAAATAATTTCATTTAATCAACTAAAATCCCGAACCTTGGTAAAATTTTCTTGATTGAGACACAGTCCAAAACATTTATAAGGATTTGAGAATTTTCTACATGCATTAAATTTCAAATCCAAAACAAAGAATTCTTATTTCATTTGATGCTATAGAAAGAAGATAATTTAAAAGAAGAAGGAGAACCTGGCGTCCTGCGCCTGTAGATAACTGTAGAAGCTTTATCCTTCATGCTGATCCAATCCTTCCAGCAGCAGCTCCAAGATCCTCCCTCAAACTTAAATCTTAATCCTCAAATGAATTCTCAGAAGAATAAAAGAATGCAATACTATAACAGAAAAATGACTGCCAAATTCTCCAAAATCTATTGGAAAGAGAATCCCCCTACCAACCCAAAAATCCTCTAAATAAAATCTCACACAAAAGTCTCTTCCATTTCCTCTTCCAGTGAATACCAAAAGTCACTTCTCCAAAAATAAAATTTAAATACATTCAAATCCACAAAATTGAGCTTTTTATTTGTTTATTTATTTATTTTTCATATTCTCCAGTTCTCTTCGACTTCCAGATGCTCTATAGGTGTAGTTTCATTTCTTGCTTTAAAACACTTCAGCTTCCTATCTCCTTATCCATTTAAATTTCTTATTATAATAATTATCTTTTCAAGATTATTTTGTACATAATTATTATTAACTTCAACAATTTAAATCAATTTATCTAATAATATCACTTTTACTTTTAACGAATTAGTTTAATTTGATCATTTGTTCTAAATCATTTGATTTAATTTAATTGATTATTATTTTAATTTCTAATCATATTTTAAATAACCTTGCAAATCATTTATGATTTAATTAATTATTTAAACATGAATACTAACATATGATATTTTCCACACAATCAAATAACACAGTAATCAATGAAACACACACAAATACTCACACACAAGTCCAAAACAACCGACATGGAGGGGCATTACAAATAATTTTTATTTTTTTTATTATATATTTTATTATAGTATTATTTTATTATAAAATTATTATAATAATTAATATATTATAATATGATAGTTAATATGATTAGGGTTAGGATTAGGTTTAGGGTTAGCACTAGTATTAGGGTTAGGGATATGATTAGGGTTAGGGTCAGGGTCAGGGTTAGGGTTAGGATTAGGGTTAGGGTTAGGGTTAGGGTTAGGTTTAGGGTTAGGATTGCGATTAGGATTAGGATTAGGGTTATGGTTAGGGTTAGGGTTAGGGTTAGGATTAGGATTAGGGTTAGGGTTTAATTAGGTTAGAATTTTGATTAAGATTATGATTATGGTTAGGGTTAGGATTAGGGTTAGGGTTAGGATTAGGGTTAGATTTAGGGTTAGGGCTAAGATTAGGATTAGGGTTAGGATTAAGGTTAGGTTTTTTAGTTTTATTTAGGGTTAGAATTGGGGTTAGGGTCAGGGTTAGGATTGGGATTGGGATTAGAGTTAGGGTTTAATTAGGTCAAGGTTGGGGCTAGGGTTAGGGTTAGAGTTAGCGTTAGGGTTAGGGTTAGGGTATAATTAGGTTAGGATTAGGATGAGTGTTAGGGTTAGGATTAGGATGAGTGTTAGGGTTAGGGTTAGGGTTAAGATTAGGATTAGGGTTAGGGTTAGGGTTAGGTTTATTGATTTTTTTAGGGTTAGGGTTAGGGTTAGGTTTAGGATTAGGGTTAAGGTTAGAATTAGGAATAGGATTAGGGTTAGGTTTTAATTAGGTTAGGATTCTAGGATTAGGGTTAGGATTAGGGTTAGGATTGTGATTAGGGTTATTGTTATGGTTAGGTCCTAATCCTAATATTAATATTAATCCTAACCCTAACCTTAATGCTAACCCTAACACTAACCCTAACCATAACATCACCCTAACCTTAACCCTAACCCTAAAACTAACCCTAACCCTAATTCTAATCCTAACACTAACCCTAACCTTGACCTTATTCATGATGATAAACCTATTCGTGATGATAACCCCAATCCTAATCCCAATTTTAACTCTAACACTAACCAAATTACTATATTTATCATTTATAAACATATCCCTAACCATAATCATAACCCTAACCCTAACCCTAACCCTAACCCTAACCCTAACCCTAACCCTAACCATAATCCTAACCTTAACCCTAACCCTAACCCTAATCCCTATTTGTGATGATAAACCTATTCAAGATTATAACCCTAACCCTAATCCTTTTTGTGATGATAAACCTAACCCTAATCCTAACCCTAACACTAACCCTAACCCTAATCCTATTCATGATGATAACCCTAACTCTAACCATAACCATAACCATAACCATAACCATAACCCTAACCCTAAAACTAACCCTAACCCTAATCCCTATTCATGATGATAGCCCTAACCCTAATCTTATTTATGATGATAATCCTATTCATGATAATAACCCTAACCCTAATCTTATTTATGATGATAATCCTATTCATGAAGAACATAATCATGATGATAACCCTAACTATAACCATAACCCTAACCCTAACCATAACCCTTACACTAACCCTAACCCTAACCCTATTTGTCATGATAAACCTATTTGTAATGATAACCCCAACCCTAATCCCAATTTTAATTATTTTCTAACAAAATTACTATATTTATCATTTATAAACATATCCCTAACCATAATCATAACCCTAATCCTAACCCTAACCATAATCCTAACCTTAACCCTAACCCTAATCCCTATTTGTGATGATAAACCTATTCAAGATTATAACCCTAACCCTAGCCTTAATCCTAACTCTAACCCTAATCATTTTCATGATGATAAACCTATTCATGATGATAAAACTAACCCTATTTCTAACCCTAATCCTAACCCTAACACTAACCCTAAATTGAATCCTATTCGTGATGATAAACCTTTGCATGATGATAACTCTAACTCTAACCATAACCATATCCATAGCCATAACCCTAACCCTAACCCTAACCCTAAAACTAACCTTAACTCTAATCCCTATTTGTGATGATAACCCTAACCCTAATCCTATTCATGATGATAATCCTATTAGTGATGATAACCCTAACCCTAATCCTAACACTAACCCTAAACCTAATCTTATTCATGATGATAATCCTATTCGTGATGAAGAACCTAATCATGATGATAACCCTAACCGTAACCATAACCCTAACCGTAACCCTAACTCTAACCCTATTCATCATGATAAACCTATTGACAATGATAACCCCAACCCTAATCCCAATTTTAACTCTAAACCTAACCAAATTACTATATTTATCATTTATAAACATATCCCTAACCATAATCATAACCCTAACCATAACCCTAACCATAATCCTAACCCTAACCCTATTGCTAACCTTAACCCCAATCCTTATTTGTGATGATAAATCTATTCAAGATTATAACCCTAACCCTAGCCTTAATCCTAACCCTAACCCTAATCCTTTTTGTGACAATAAACCTAACCCTAATTCTAACCCTAATCCTAACCCCAACACTAACCCTAACCCCAATCCTATTCATGATGATAACCCTAACTCTAACCATAACCATAACCCTAACCCTAACCCTAATCCTAACCCTAAAACAAACCCTAATCCCTATTCATGATGATAACCCTAACCCTAATCCTATTAATGATTATAAGCCTATTGGTGATGATAACCCTAACCCTAATCTTATTCGTGATGAAGAACTTCATTATGATGATAACCCTAATTGTAACCATAACTATAACCATAACCCTAACCCTTACACTAACCCTAACCCTAACCCTAACTGTGATCCTATTCACAATGATAAACCTAACCCTAACCCTAACTCTAACCATAACCATAACCCTAACCCTAACCCTAACCCTAACCCTAATCCTAACCCTAAAACTAACCCTAATCCCTATTCATGATGATAACCCTTACCCTAATCCTATTAATGATTATAAGCCTATTGGTGATGATAACCCTAACCCTAATCTTATTCGCGATGAACTTCATTATGATGATAACCCTAACTATAACCATAACTATAACCATAAACCTAACCCTTACACTAACCCTGACCATGATCCTATTCGCGATGATAAACCTATTCGTAATAATAACCCCAACCCTAATCCCAATTTTAACTCTAACCCTAGCCAAATTACTATATTTATCATTAATAAACATATCCCTAACCATAATCATAACCCTAACCCTAACCCTAACCTAATCCCTATTTGTGATGATAAACCTATTCAAGATTATAACCCTAACCCTAGCCTTAATCCTAACCCCAACCCTAATCCTTTTCATGATGATAAACCTTACCCTAATTCTAACCCTAATCCTAACCCTAACACTAACCCTAACCCTAATCCTATTCGTGATGATAACCCTAACTCTAACCATAACCCTAACCCTAACCCTAACCTTGATCATATTTGTGATGATAAACCTAACCCTATTCTTGATGATAACCCTAACCCTAACCCTAACCCTAACCCTAACCCTAACTCTAACCCTAACCAAAATCCCTATTTGTGATGATAACCCTACTCCTATTCATGATGATAAATCTATTTGTGATGATAAACCCAACCCCATTCCCAATTTTAACTCTAACCTATCCCTAACCTTAACTCTAAGAACATTTAATAGGTCTTTTAATTTGAATTGTCTATTGGTTTCATCGAGCATAGAACATAAATTAGATTTGGCTGCGAATACAAACTTGTCAGTATTTATGTGTTGACTATTATACTGCCAAGCCTTTAGTGTTTTTCTAACATGGATTGACACAGAGATTTTTAAGCAATACACCTAGTGCATAATTTTCTTGATTCAAAAAAACATTCATTCACAAATATTTATATTTTTCATAGCCCATACTACTTCTTTAGACTTCTTCCTATGGCTCTGAAAGCCAATGCAATGTTCAATTTCAATACATGGAAATACACGAGCATCTAAATACCATAATTTCCATATCACATATGCATCGTTTGCTGCAAAAATCCTCCTACATAATTAGTTATTGATCTCATTTCTAAGAATTCTTTCTTCTAGATCAGCACACCTACACATCTACCAAATTACTTTTAGTCATTGCAAATAGTAGCTATATGAGCAATATATGTTATTATAATTGAAGCTCTCATAGTCATACCATTATAATTGTTCCACTCTCTGTGTTAATGGAGGCAATTTTTAATCACAACACAATATAAATTCTCACCAAATCAACCAGGCCCCTATCATGGATCACTATAATGATCTAATCACATATCGTTACTAAAGAAAGGTAATTTAAATCCTAATTCTAAAACCCATGATATGGGACTATCTTCATGTGCAATCAACATCTAGCTCAAGGTTTTCCCTCTCGAGCTTGACAATCAGGTCATGCGAGGCCTGAATCTGAAGGCGCAAAGATAACATGGAACACATACATTAAAGGGCACAACTAATTGTATACCTTAGCAATAGTTGACATCAAATGCAGTCATGATGAAGGGCTGCTCATAGTCATTAATTAGCATAGGATCTTCGAATTCCAACTCCACAAATAGGCCCTCATCCAACTACAAATGCAGCAAAACCATATTAGAAAAAAAATCAAACCCAACATAATGATACAAACCAATAGCGAAAGCATACACACTAATAGCGAAAGCATACACGCTATGGGAGAGCGGAGGATATGATGCGTAGAAGATCATAGGGAATAGCGTAGGGATCCATTTGAAAGTGATTTTGTAGCCATGATTTGAAACGTCTGCCTCTTCGACTTCCACCTTCTCCATTACAATCTCCCGCACTTCCATTCATATCTAGTTCGTTATAATATCCTTGCTTCCCATTGACTGCCAACACTGTACAACAATTTAAATCTAATTGGGTTTTGTAACTGTCATCGGTTCATAACATTAGAGCTTTCTTTTTTATCTACTTAGGTTTTTTCCACCCCTGCTGTGACTATAGAAAGCCTCTTGGCGTAATTATTAAATAAAACATTCATTAAAGGGAAAGGGAACATTACTAGGTGGATGGAAAATTTCCTCGGGCCCCACCTTGTACAGTCCATGTGGTAGCTGCCCGTGATTTCACAATCAACTAAAGCACCATTGCAGGATGGCGGGGAACAACTTAGATCAAAGGATAGTTGATGAATAGTCACACAAATTTGATCCACAGATGGGACACATGTCACCCGCCCGCGATATCGCCATCCTATAATTCCTGATCACAGGATGGCGGGCAACCGTTGATCTTGAAGGCATTTTGATCGACGGCAGCACAAATTTCATCCTTCTAAAAAATAAAACATTCATTAAAGGGAAAGGGGACATTACTGGCGGGATGGAAAATTTCTCGGGGCCCCACCTTATGCGATCAAGTGGCGGCCGCCCATGATTTAAGTAATCAACCAAAAGCACCATCATTAGGATGGAGAGAACAGCTTCGAGATCAAAGAGACTGATTTGATGAAACGGTCCACATAAAATTGATCCTGGTGAGATGGGACACATGTTGCCCACATTGATATCGCCATCCTACAATTCCAGATCAGGGATGGTGAACCAGCAGATTGATCTTGAAGAAGGAATTTTGATTGGCCGATCGCGAATTTCATTCTTTTGAAAAATAAAAATTCATTAAAGAGCAGGGACATTACTGAGTGGATGGAAAAGCTTGTAGTATAAGTTTTTAAAGCGTTGACCCGCAGGGGCCAACGGGACTTAGGAAAATAAAACCCTTGAGAGGAAATAAAATATTAAGACCAAAGGGACCAGGCCTAGACAGAACCATGGGGCATAATATGTTTTTAAAACCCTTTAAAAAAGGTAACAACGAAATAGATCACGACCAAGGCATTAGGTAAACACAAGGGTTTAAGATGAAGACAAAGCTAAAACCCCAGACCTAAGAAATTTTCCAACACCATGAAAAACCAGTGACATAAGGCAGGGCATGAGTGAAACATTAGGAACAAAATTTGAAGTTCCATCGGTACAAGCATTGGATAATTTTATATTAATAGTTTGTCCTATTACAAATATAAAAGGTGAGCACAATAAATAACATGTATTTTCCCATTAAATGTGAAGAATTTTCAAAAAGTTATAGTGTTCAACTATTGGTCCATTTATTGTGTTCAACTATTAGTCCATATGTGTTGTTTTTATAAAATAGAACACTCAGAACAAAACTTTGAAGTTCCATCACTACCTATAACCCTAAACCTAAACCCTAAACCATTAACCCATAACCCTTAAGCCCCAAACCCTTAAGCCATGTGCCCTCTCTCTCTCAAGTCTCTCTCCCTACCCCCTCTCCTCTCGGGTTTTCTCTCTCAAGTATCTCCCTCCTACCCCTTCTCCCTCTCTTAGGTCTTTCTCTCCTCCTCCTCACTCCTCCCTCTCTTGGGAATTGTTTCTCTCCCCACTGCCTCCCTCTCTCTATCTCTCTCAACTATCTTCAATATCCTACCCCCTCTTCGTCTCTTAGGTCTCTCTCTCACTCACTCCCTCTATATTTATCCCCTCCACCCTTAACCTTAAACCCTTAAACTCTAAACCCTTCAACCATCTACCATGTACCCTTAACCCTCTCTCCTTCTATTTGTCTCCCACTCCCTCCCTCCCTCTCTCTCTCAAGTATCTTCATTATCCTACCCCCTCTCCCTCCCTTAGGTCTCTCTCTCTCTCACTCACTCCCTCTATCTCTCTCCCCTTAACCCTAAACCCTAAACCCTTAACCCTTAATAAACCTTCTACCCTCTACCATTATGGGTAGTGATGGAACTTCAAAGTTTTGTTCTGAGTGTTCTATTTTATAAAAACAACACATATGGACTAATAGTTGAATACAAAAAATCTATTTGTTGTTATAAAAACAACACATAATGATTTAAAATACAACTTATACTGAACAAAAATGGACCAATAGTTGAATCTTATTTTCCCTCTATCTCTATTTTCTTATTGTTCCTATTAGTGGCTAATTAAATATTCATTGAAAACCTACAAAGAGCTTAGGTCCTTCAATCTCAAAGCTTGTCTAATTTCTTGATGAGAATCATTCACATTGATTCCCAATATTATGCTCAATTGGATGGTGTCTATAGTTTTAAATAAATCTATTGGAGACAAAAATCAAGGATTAAATGGCTTAAATAAGGTGTAAAACCAAGTTTTTTCATTTAAAATGCAAAATTAGAAGGAAAAGAAACATAATATGAAGATTGAAGATGGAAAGAGGGAAAGGGGAGGGTGGGAGGAGCAGAGATAGAAGGAGGGTAGGAGTTAAGGGTAGAGGGTAAGAAGTTTAAGGAGTTTAAAGAGTTTAAGGGTATGGAGGGGATCAAGAGATAGGGGTGAGTGGTGAAAGCCACCTAGAGAGGAGAAAAGAAAGTGGAGAAGCAGACAGAGATAGAGTGAATAGTGAGAGACCTGAAGAAAGAGGTGATAGGAGGGAGAGACTTGAGAGAAGAAGAAGAAGAGAGAGAGAGAGAGGAGGGAGGGAGTGGGAGAGAGATAGAGAGGAGGTTAATGGTAGAGGGTAGCAGATGGTTTAAGGGTTTTAAGGATTAGGAGTGGAGGGATAGAATAGAGGGAGTGAGTGAGTGAGTGAGAGACCTAAGAGAGGAGAGGGGTAGATATTGAAGATAGTTGAGAGAGATAAGAGAGGGAGGGAGTGGGGGAGAGAAAAGACCTAAGAGAGGTGGGAGTGAGTGAGAGAAAAGACCTAAGAGAGGAGAAGGGTAGGAGGGAGAGACTTGAGAGAGAGATCTGAGAGAGGGAGAGGGGGTAGGAGGGAGAGACTTGAGAGAGATAGAGGGTAGAGGGTTTAAGGGTTTGGGGTTTAAGGGTTAAGGGTTAATGGTTTAGGGTTTAGGGTTATGGGTAGTGATGGAACTTCAGTGTTTTGTTCTGAGTGTTCTATTTTATAAAAACAACACATATGGACTAATATTTGAACACAAAAAATCTATTTGTTATTATAAAAACAACACATAATGATTTAAAATACAACTTATATTGAACCAAAATGGACCAATAGTTGAATCTTATTTTCCCTCTATATCTATTTTCTTATTGTTCCTGTTAGTGGCTAATTAAATCTTCATTGAAAACCTACAAAGAGCTTGGGTCCTTCAATCTCAAAGCTTGTCTAATTTCTTGATGAGAATCATTCACGTTGATTCCCAATATTGTGCTCCAATTGCATGATACATTTATAAAATGCACTTGGTAATTTAATTAATGTGGTTTGAAATATTAGAGTAACAACAAATGGTTCTTTTCATTTTTGGCACATGATTGGCCATTTTACTATGTTAAATTTTTATTTTTCACTTTTATGTTCATGGTTTTCATGTTGTCAAATTTTCTACATTTCTTAGTCTTTTTTAAAAAAATAAGTGAAGGTTCTATTAGTGTCCCCAATCTTGCTAAATATCATGTATAGAGAAAGTACAATATATAAACTACCAATTATAGAGTATAACAACAAAATGAATTTAAAAACTACTACATAGAAATAGCGTTTAGAATAATTCAAAATAGAGATACCATTCTCCTACAAATACTATGTATAGAAACCCTATATATCTAGCCACACTTTCACCCTCAAAATCAATAGAATAAATTCTCATACATTTTTTCTATAATGAATTTAGAGAATAAATTATAATATTTAAATTCAATAATGAATTTAGAAAATATTAAATCAATCAAAATTGTTTCTATTATCCAAAATACTATATAAGTAAATCTTAAGCTCAATATTAAGCCTAACAATAACCCTAAGTGCACACTTATCCTAATTCAACCTTAACCCTAACCCTAATTGAACCCTAACCCTAATTAAACTCTAGCCTTGATTGAAATCTAACCCTAATTAAACTCTAGCCATAATTGAACCCCAACCCTAACCCTATTTGTTCCTAACCCTATTATCTCACATTTGTTCCTAACCCGGCTATCTCACAAATACAGGACTGTAAGACCTTTAGACATCTCTGGTAACCTATTGATGAAGTGATAAAAGCTACCTTATATTTCATTAAGGTAGAAAATTTTTATTATACAACATGCCCCTTGAAAATTGGAGATAGGCACTGCAAAAAGAAGGTAAACACTATTGAAAATGGTCAGTGGTATTGTGGAAGATGTGATAAAACTTTCCCTAAATGTGATTATAAATATATACTTCATGCAAAGTGGAAGACCATACTTCATTCACTTGGATTACAACTTTTGAATAAGTGGCAGAAGAAATTATGCGTGTAACAACAAAAGAATTGAACATTTTGAAGCATGAAAAATAAGATGATGTTAAGTTTTCACACATTATACAAAAGGTCCTTTTCAACTGATATATCTAAGTTAGTTAATGCCATTTTGTCATGATATACTTTGATGTCATTAATACTAAATCTACCTAATGATTGATGAACATTTTTTTGCTTTTAAATTTATTGTTCTTGGTTGATTGTTGTTATAGATGTGTTGGTATGATTTCAAATTTCAATGTGTACCCTTATATATGGGAATTGAGATAAACAATGACACAAACAACAATGAAATAAAATTGATTGCTTTCCAAATTCATATTCATGAAAATGTAAGCATTTTTTCAAGTCAATAGGCATCTTGATAAAGATAACTCTTGGGGTGTTTTACATATATTATTAATTAATATAGGTATGTTAGTTCATTAAATTATTAACTATATTTTATTTCTATTATATATTGAATTGCCAAAAGATGTAAAAATATTAATACTAAATATATAGGAAAATGGTTTAAAAATTACATTACAAAATAAAATATTAATATCTTTCTACTTATCTCTCTCTCTCTCTCTCCCTCTCTATATCTCCTTATACATGACCATCTTCCATATATTTCTCTCTCTATATATAACTCCCCCTCATCTCCCTATCTCTCTACATATTTATTTCTCCATCTATCTCTATATCTTTATCTATTTTTATCCCTGTTCTCATTATTCTATATTCATCTCTACCCTATCTAGGAGAGATAATAGCAGGAAGCATTGACCCTTCCCAAAGATCCACCCAATCTCAACACTACTCCCAACTATTTTGAGCATTTATACATATTGTATGCTAGATTAGGAGGCATGTGTCAAAGCTCATATTTATTGATGCAAAATAGGTCCAAAGTCACAAATTTGAGGTAGAGTTAGTTATAGTTTTGTAGAAAATTTCAAGTGCCACATAGAGCAAAGATATTCCAGTTTTTTAGGAAGATCATGTCATCAAATTTGGCACTTCATCAACATTTGTATCTTCATCAACATTAACAAAAGAAAAGGTATGTACTTGAATCCCTTGCATTTAAATTTTTCTATATATATAAATATTTTAATATTTCCCCTCAAATCCATAATATATATATTAGTGTGTATTTATTTATTGAAATAAACAATTAACCTAAGTAACACATTAAGAATTCTAAGGATTTGTGCTTGGAAAAAATGCATAACAAATTTATTTGTTGGATGTCGTGTTGTATAGTTTAGAAAAGCTCAAAATATGAATAGGATTTGAAGGCCATATATTATGGTAGCTTACAATGCAAAAGAAGGAAGGCAATCTATTATCAATTTTAATCTACAATTTAATACCATATGAAAAATCACATGTATTATCTACAACTAATTCTTGACATATTAATTTTATAAAATGCACATGTACCATACAATAAACTTCTCCCAAGAAAGAAACCCTAAGTGAACATTAATTGAACCCTAATTGTAGATTCATAACTCTAATCATAACCCTAATTGAACCCTAATTGTAGATTCATAACTCTAATCATAAACCTAAGGGAACACTTATTGAATAGTATTCCTAATTGTACCATAACCCTAACTTTGAACTATAGTTGAACTCTAATCCTAACCCTAAACTAATTCTTATCCTAATTGAACCTTAACCCAAACCCTAACACTAATTCTTATCCTAATTGAACCTTAACCCCAACCCTAATCTAGTTTAAAACTTTTTTTTATAAAATTGTAGCAAGCCCATCTATACTTGAAGATTTATCCTTTTTATATATTATAATATCCTTTACAATCTCATCCTTAGAGATATCTCTAGTAGGCCAATCATTGTCTTCCTCTTTTATTTTCCTAGGGATGACTTGTGCACAATGATCTTGGGATCTTTTATAGTCCACATTGCTATCTTCAACAAAGAAAATATTTTAATAGAAAGATCAAAATTCATTTATAACCAAAGAAAGACCATTTATATGTTGATTATTCACCTAGATTGATCCAATTTATTCCCTAGCATTTTTCTCCTTTATATAATTAAAGAAGAAATCAAAGCCCTTATCTCCATTTTTTAGCCAATTTATTTTAGCCCTAACTTTTAAACCATTAATCTTCTTAATTTACAATTTTCTCAAATTATGGTTGAATCTCACCAACTCCTCATTCAAGGACTCATGCAATTGAGATTAGATGGAGATAAAATCTTATTGAAGCAATTATTTGATCTCCTTCCATCAAAGGCTCTTTTTTCTGCACAACTCGGAATAGGGACCTTGAGTTGGTAACATTGGAATCCTATTTTTCAATTGATAGCAGAGAATTTTTTGAGCAAGATCCTATCAATTAAATTTTTTAGCAAATATTAACTTCTTATATTAAAAATAATTTAAATATTTTAACACATGCATTAGATGGACCTTTGGTTTTTGATGATTTAGAGATATTATGTATTGATAATTGTGTGTGATTGAAAGGTTTAACAAATATAAGTCATTTGGAAAAGCCTATGAAATCTAGGTTGAGCAAGTGATTAGATATGGACTCTTTTGCATTGAAAGAGGTGTAATATTATATAAGGAAATTGAGGGAAAAAAAAAGGAACTAAATAATGATCTCCAAATAGTGAGAAAATAATAATCTATCTAGAATTTAGTAATAATATATATATATATATATATATATAATATGATACAAATACACAACTAAACAAAAAAAACTACATTTATTTTAAATGTTTGGATATATGTTATTCATTACATTTTTAAATTTTGTATGCTTTTGGTGGAGTTACTATTGGAAGGAGAATATAATTGTAAACTATATATATTTTAATTAAATCTATATCTTTTAGTATTTAAAATTACTTAAATAGTTTCCTCATTGATATCTTGTTTAGAGTTAGGTTTATGGTTCAGTTAGGGTTAAGGTTAGGGTTCATTTAGATTAAGGTTCAAGTAGGGTTCAATTAGGATTTAATTAGGGTTATGATTATTGTTTAAATAGGGTTAGGGTTAATGTTAAGTTAGGATTAAAATTATTAATCTAGAATAAAACTAAGCTGCTAGAGCTATGGTAAGTGGTGAGTAGGCTTAAATTAGGGTTTAATAAAGGGTAGGGTACAATAAGGGTATAATAATATTGGTTAATTTTTAAGTCATGACCATGCTAGATGCCAATTTGGTTTAAAAGACCCCTTGTTGAAGCCCACAAGACATTTATTTCTTTATACCTTAGATATTGTTCATATTTATTATCATTGTGTTTGACCTCATGAGAATGCTTCAGAGTAAAGTACTCCTTGAAAATCCACCTACACCAAGAGAACCATTCAATCTCTCAAAATTTTACTGTTATTCTCAAATGATTATCAAATTGGATATGTCCAAAGCCTTTAATAAGTTGACTTGGAAACTTCTATACTGCATATACCTCTTGTCAACTTCAACTAGGGGAGTACTAATTGCATAATGAATTATCTTCTTTTTCAATTTGATTAATCATCCCCCATAAGGTATTCTTCATAAATTAGGGGATTAAGTTAAAGAGACCCATTATCATGTTTTTTTTCCATCAAAATGGTAGAGGCCCTTAGTGTAGATCTTATACTAGCTAGTATGTTACAAAAATTTACATGACTTCCAATTCTAGCAGCACAAGCTAGTACATAGTGTTTGCAGATGTTACCTGACTTACAAGATATATGAGTTTCTAGAGGAGATGCAAATAAAGACAACTTTTCAATTTGTTTTAGTGTCTAGTGTGGAGTATCTAAAATTTATTGTTAATTATGAATCTGACATTGACATATATTATTGAACTAAGATTGATACTTCTGTTCTGACTCATTGGCGATAATTATTGGATCAGTGTGAAAAATCTAGAGATTTGTGTTTGACTGCAATGAGTTATCTCTTGTGATTTATCAACAAATTATTATTTCTATTCATGGGCTTCTTACACAAGACAATATATTTATGCATTTCTTGTAGAGTCTATTCTAATTGATCATAATAAAAAAACTTCTAATTTTGAAAATAATATAACATAGAACCAAATAGCAGTGAAAATCCCAAACAAAGATTGCCAAGAGTGTATCTCATTTAGTTTTTATTTAATCTTTCTCTTTATGTCTACAATTTCTTGTAGTTTTTTCTGATCATCCAAATAATTTAACATTGATGGATATGTAACACATTTAGTTCATTCATGCCCTAGTTCATCATATTTGGCAGAGAGCATGCCCATCTAGAGATGACCTTAGAATTTGTTTATGACTTATCCAGAGATAGTGATGTCAACAAAAAATTAAATGAGATAAGAAGATTTGGAAGCTAAGGGTATACACATCAATGTCTAAGTTAAACAATTATTACCCTAGATAAACATCAGTTCACATAGTGATGAGTCTGTAGTACGTAGTTGTGATTCTAGATAGTAGGCGAGCCAAATTTGGTTCATGGTGATTGGTTGAAACCTAGTGCAATACTAATTGATCTTGGCTTAAATGCAGTACAGGTATGACACCTTCTAACTGCCTTTTTCAAAAAAAGCTTGTAAGTAAAAGATGGTTAATATATAGAAAATTAAGCCAGTATTGGCATGGTGTGTTGGTTTATAGGTGGCATTGTTATTCTTTCCACAAAGGTTCAAACCCTGTTGGGGTGGTATTGTTGAATGGTTGTATCTGGTTCATAGCTCCGGTCAAAAGTGTTTACCCCTTGAATAAAAAAAAAATATATAGCAAATTAAAACTATTGCTTCTACTTTTGTATGATCCTAGTGCTAAAAGAGGATACCAATTAGTTGGTCATGTTTCCTATGAAGAGGATTTAAGAATAACTTCATCAATTAATCCTCTACCTTGTGGTCTTGGTCTAATGAATATTGCAATTCTTTTTTCCACTACTCTACAATCAACAAAACGGACGTATGGGTTCGATTGAGATTTCTGATGTTTGATCCAGGCCTTTTGCAATACACAACAAATACAAACAAAACTATTCTAAAACTTTATGGTAGGAACTTCGCTGCTCTGTAGCTCTTGTTATATTATAACATTCATAACTTAAACCTTTTTATACATAATTTCAAGTTAACTATAAATTGTATAGAGTTTAGATTTGCTATATCTCTAATATATCAACATAGGTAAATTTGAAAATATTTTAAATTATATAATTTCAAAAAAAAATTGAATGAATTTATAGAAGATTATTTTTATTAAAGTGATAGAATCTAATCTCAATACTAACATTAATTATAAGTCTAACCATAACCCCAACCCTAAAACTAACACTAATTAACTTCAAACCTAACTCTAATTTTATATCCAACCCTAAACATAACTATGATTCTAAAACTAACATTAATGAAACCCTAATTGAACCATAACCCTAACCCTAATACTAACCCTTGCCCCAATTGAACCCTAACACTAACCCCAAGCTCTATCATAGAACCTTAATCTTCACTCCCAACCCCAACCCTAATCCTAATAGAATCCTATACCTAATTTTAATCAAAGTCTAACCCTATTTGAACCTTAAACTTAATTGAACTCATGTTTAGGGTTAGGGTTCAATTAAGGTTAGGGTTGAATTATGGTTATGATTAGGGTCAAAATTCAAATAGGATTATGGTTGGAGTTTAATTAAGGTTGATATTCACTTAGGGTTAAGGTTCAATTAGTATTCAATTTGGGTTAGGGATCAATTAGGGTTATAATTCAATAAGGGTTTAATTAAGGTCAGGGTTAAGGTTAGTCTTAAATTAGGGCTAGGATTGGAGTTAGGTTCAATTAAGTAAGGGTTATTGTCTATTTTAGGGTTAGGGTTCAATTAGAGACTCTCTAGGGTTTTGATACAATTAGGGTTACATTACAGTTCAATTAGTGTTAGAGCTAGGGTTATAATACGAGTTCAATCAGGTTAGGTTCAAGGTTTAATTAGTGTTAGAGTTAGGGTTGCAATAATAAAATTTTCCATAATGATATGGAAAGGAATTCAATTAGATTCATATACAAATGCATAAATAAGAATTGGTAATTAAGAATTCTCTATAACTAAAGTTATAACAACAAATACAATCCTTAGCTTAATCATTTGTTCTTGTTAGGGTTGGGATAAGAATTTAATGGGTCCAACTGAGACTTAGGAAATAAAACCCTGCAGAGGAAATAAAGCATTAAAATCAAAGTTGGGTTTTAATTTTAATCCGGTGATGTAAGCCTAAGCCATTAACTCGAGTGGTCATTTTGTCGATGGCTTAGCCAAAGCCTTTCATTAAATACTAATTGTGCAATGTGTAGGTTTTCCAGATTTGAAGATATGAGAGATCTCAATCGTACCCTGCCAACTCGCAGACCTAAGGTGTCGCCCTATTATTTGGTGTGAGGTCAGGAAAAGGTAGATATGAATTTAATGGGTCCAACTGGGACTTAGGAAATAAAACCCTACAGAGGAAATAAAGCATTAAAATCAAAGTTGGGTTTTAATTTTAATCCGGTGATGTAAGCCTAAGCCATTAACTCTAGTGGTCATGTCACCGACAGCTTAGCCAAAGCCTTTCATTAAATACTAACTATGCAATGTGTAGGTTTTCCAGAATCAAAGATATGGGAGAAGATCTCGATCGTACCCTGCCAACTCATAGACCTAAGGTGTCGCCCTGTTATTTGGCGCGAGGTCATCAAAAGGTAGATAAGAATTTAATGGGTCCAACTGAGACTTAGGAAATAAAACCCTGCGGAGGAAATAAAGCATTAAAATCAAAGTTGGGTTTTAATTTTAATCTGGTGACGTAAGCCTAAGCCATTAACTCTAGTGGTCATGTTGCCGATGGCTTAGCCAAATCCTTTCATTAAATACTAACTATGCAATGTGTAGGTTTTCCAGATTCGAAGATATGGGAGATCTCGATTGTACCCCGCCAACTCACAGACCTAAGGTGTCACCCTGTTATTTGGTGCGAGGTTAGCAAAAGGAAAATGTGTGTCCTGTATGGAATGTGGGTCCCAATCTCCACTATTGAGCTCATAACTCGTGGTTTTAGATCGACAACGAAGATCAAAAGCTAATGTAAATCTCTGTTGTTCGCTACTAGCTGGCAAGAGGAAGATGAAGGTTGGTGAAGCATTAATGAATTATTCCTTGCTTGTGTAGTCACGTGGATCTCAATCTGTGTGAAGATGTTATTGTTGGAAATCATGAAGGGTGATCTTTGGATTCTCATGTAGCTCTAGTTAAACGGTGACAATACATACACCGCCAAATTGCCATGTTGGCACATGCATTTTTACTAAGCATTGATGAAGGTTGCCATTACCTCGCACAATAAATAGAAGAGGAATTAACTACTAATAGTGTCATTCTTGTAGTAGTTAGAGAACTTTGTGGGTTGAGTCTAATCAAGTTTGAGTGCTTGTCTGAGAAGAGAAAATGAGTAAGTCAGTAAGGAGGTCTGTTCGTTTGAGCTCACAAAAGCTTAGTCCTGCTATTCAGGAAGGTACTTTGGTTGACAAGCCCACGCTTGTGCCCACTAGATGTAGTAGAAGGTTGCAATTCCAGGACATTGCTGCTCAATTGGTAGATGACAAAGGCAAGCAGTCGGCGGTGTGCTCCATTACTAGTGTTGGTAGGAAAATAAGGTATGGGCATGGCTCCTCTGGATGCCAACACTCGCCCATTGACCTTACGAGCAACACTTTTGATGATGTAACCAAGACCGACTCAGACTATTGTCAATATTTACCTCTCTTCAATCATGGTCTGTTCTCTAATGACAAAGAGATAGCTGTGGTGCCATTGGTTGTTAAAACCCCAAGCGGACCGACTCGAACCGTATTAGGCAAGGACAAGAAAGAAGACGAGGCTGAGAGTCTACTGTATCGGGCAACAACTAGAAGTGGGCATGTATACCAGGGTCTGAGTGTTGGTAAGGGCAAGGAGGCAGGTAAATAAGAAGTTGTTGTGGTGCCTTCATGGTAATTTGGTTTCCTAGTTTTTTTGCATGGATAGCGACAAGGGGATTTTGATGACAATTTTTAATCCCCTTTTCTTTTACGCTACCCCGGTCCATGCACTATATAGGTTTTGCATATTTAACATGTGGGAAGTTTTGAAATGAAATTCAAATGCAATGGATATTTTGTTCAAATTAAAACCCCAAGCGGACCGACTCAAACCATATTGGGCAAGGACAAGAAAGAAGACGAGGCTAAGAGTCTACTGTATTAGGCAACAACTAGAAGCTGGCATGTATACTAGGGTCTAAGTGTTGGTAAGGGCAGGCTGGTGGGTAAATAAGAAGTTGTTGTGGTGCCTTTGTGGCAATTTGGTTGCCTAGTTTTTTTGCATGGATAGCGACAAGAGGATTTTGATGACAATTTGTGTTCCCCTATTCTTTTACGCTACCCCAGTCCATGCACTATAAGTGTTTTGCAGATTCAACATGTGGGAAGTTTTGAAATGAAATTCAAATGCAATGGAGATTTTGTTCAAATGAGAATTTTTGGTGAATTTACATTTGTGCCTGAAGCTTGTTTCTCCCTTGTCATATAAAAGGGAATTCAAGGCCCATTTGGAGGGAGAGAATTGATGAAAGCTCTAGCTAGGTTTTGAGTTGAATATATGGGTAGAAAGATATCTGTCCTCTAATGAGGAAGTGATATCTGTGGTGCCATTGGCTATTAAAACCCCAAGCGAACGGAATAGAATAGATAGCCTGTTTTGAGTTTTGGATGAATATATGCAAATTATCTTAAATTGTATGCAGATATGACTTATAAGCATGAATAAATGTATAATTCTAATATATTTTCTCCTTATGTGGATTTGAGTGAATTTTGAATGAAATATTTTAGAATTAATTTATGACAAAGAGAGGTGATTAGTATTAATTTATTTAAATTATAGTATAAAAATAATTTACAAGGTATTCATTTATTTTTAAATAATAATTAATTAATTTATATGAAAAGTAAAATTTTTGAGTAATTGGTATTAATATTTTGAAAGAATTAGCTCAATTAAATTTATGCTACAAATCAATTTAGTATTAAAGGTAATTAAAAATAGTTGAATTTTGATGTTATATTGATTAATTAGTTAGCATTTGTTATTCAAAGTTTAAATTTTATTAATTATTATTATTATTTTAATAATGCAAAGGAAAATAGTAAATAAATGTTACGTACCCAATGTGAGGGGTAATTAGTAAGTAATTTAATGAAAAGTAATTTATTTTTATAGTGTAATTTAATAAAAAGTAATTTATCGTTATAGTGTAATTTAATTTTCAAAACAGTTAGTATGGCTTACCTCATTGAATTATTGGAAATAAACAACCTAAGTTTAAAAAAACTCATAAAAATTAGTTAAGATTTTGAAATGGAAGTAATGGAAGTAATGGAAGCGCATTAATCACTTATATCAGGTGAAATTTGTCTACCAATTAGATTGAAGAGAATTGAATTTTGAAATATGTTTTGTTATATAATTGGTATGTATACATTGATAATAGATAAAAACAAATCAAATAGAAAAAATGCTTCAGCTCTCATTGGTTAAAAAGAGAATTATTAATAACTAGTTAAGATTTGGTGGTGCCTATAGTTCCCTAGCAGGAACTAAAAAGATTCAAAATAACAAAATAGATTAATTACAAGTGAAAAAAAATAATTTTTTTTTATCATGGTCTTTGTAGCAGAAAAACCTTGAAAAGTTGCGATAAAAAGTTTATGCTTCCTAAAATCCGCCCTTATCACTCAAAGTTTTGTAACCAATAAAATTGAGAAAAATTAATTTTTGAAATTTGAAAAGTTAAAAATCTTGCATATTTACTTTAACTATATACAAATATTTGTCAAACAGAAAAAAAATTGAGTTCTCATTTGTTAAAATCAAAGTTATTAATAACTTGTTAAGAAAAAGGGGTCGCCTATAGTTCTCTTGGCAGGAACTAAAAAAAAATGTGTTTTCAATGTTTATTTGTCAGTTTAAAAGATGTGCCAATAATGTTGCAATCACTAATGATTAATTTTTTCTTGATGGTTAAAATAGATTAGTAAGTAAATCAATAATAAGTAAATTTATAATTGATTTTTTCTTGATAAGTAAATCAATATTTCATAAATTTATCTATAATTCTTATTTAATTTTTCTTAATTATATTAAATTACATTTTACTAAATTGTTAAAAATTTAAGTTGCTTATAAATAATTTTATGTGTTTTTTATAATTAACTTGATATTGTGTATAAAAGGTTTAAGTTATGAATGTTATAATATAAAAAAAAAAATTGTTTTCAATGTTTATTTGTTAGTTTGATGTGAGAATAATGTTGCATAGTAATGATTAAATTTTTGTTGATTGGTTAAGTGATATTTTGAAATTATTCTATGCTAATTTAATGTTATGAATGCTATATAATATAAAGAAAAATATTTCTAATATATTTTTAATGCATCTTTATATTTTATAAACAAACATCTAAAACAAAAATGTGATTGTAAAAAAAAATACAACTTAATGAGTGAACATACATTTAAAGTTAAAAGTGAAATTATAGAACAAATTGTAGATTTATTTTATTTTTCTTCTATAAATATAATTTTTAGTTCCTTTCAGGGAACTATAGGCACCACCAAAATTTAACTAGTTATTAATATCTCTCACTTTAACCAATGAGAACTTGAATAATTTTTCTATTTGAATTTTTTCAATCTATTATCAATGTATAGATGTGAATTATATAACAAAATATATTTCAAAAATCAATTCTCTTGAATCTAATTGGTACACAATTTTCACCTGATATAAGCGATTTTGGCATTACTCCATTAGATTAATGGATGGTAATCCTGCATAGTAACAAATCATACTTAGTATTTATCTATTAATCTTATCACTTGTATAATCCTACATTGTAACAAATCATACTTAGTATTCATCTATTAATCTTATATATATTGTAACAAATCATACTTCATATTAATTTAAAATATTTTTAAATTAAAATAGTTAAATTATATTGATATTAATATTTTTAATTTTTAAGAAGATTATAGTTTAATCAACAAATTTATATTTAAATTTTAGTCTTTTTTTAATAACTTCCTTAATTTTTAGATGTTATGGCTAATCTTATCATTCAACCTATTCATTAAATTTATACTTATATTTTATATTTTGAAATATTTATTTTATATATAATTTAGATTTTTTTTTACATTCTTTTAGATTAGTGTTATAAATTGACTATTCTTTTCATTGTTTTAATTAAAAAGAGTTAAATTTTTAATAAATAATATTTTTTAAAATAATAATTTCTACATTTTTAATACATAAAAAATGTGCTAATATAATAATTAAGTTTTTCAATTTTACCAAGTAAAGGTATATATTTTTAGTTTCTATAAGATGCAGTTTGATTGAATGACTTTCCAATTTTACAAAGATAGACTTTTTATCTCTTTTTTCATTATTTTAGGTTAGTGGTATACAGTGGTAATTATTTTTATTCTTTTAATTATATTTTGATATTTTTAAATTAATTAGAATTTGAACTATTATGCTATACTATAATATTTATTTATTTTATTAGGAATTTTAATAGTCACTATTTAATAAGTGAAAAAAATGTGTTGCTATAAGTAGGATGTTTTCCAATTTTTTAAGTGTGAATAATTCATGTGATCTTTACCTTTCTTTTAATATAAACAAACTCATCATTATAATAATTAGGTTTTCCAATTTTACAAAGTAAGACTTTTTATTTATTTATTTATTTATTTTTTGCATAGCATTTGACTACTCATATAATTTAATTTTAAATTGTTTTGTTTAGAAAAAGCATAGACACCTCAACCCACAAAATAACTAAACAACTAAAAGGAGAAACACAAGCATAAACAAAGAGAGTGAGACAGATGGGCAACAACCTAGCACAAACAAAGCACAAAGAAAAATACAAGCCACAACAAAAATTGTTAGCCTTACCATTCAACCTATAATTTATAAATTTCTAGCCCCCAAAAAATTGTTGCTATAAATAGTATATATTTTTATTTGTTAAATATTTTTATCTCTTAGTTTTCGTTTTCCCTACATACCATTTGAATAGCAATATAAATCCTTTAACTTAGTCTACACATCATTTTATTGAAATATATTTTATTAAAATTTTATGTTGGTTTCATTCTTAGTTTTGATATTTCTAAAAGAATAATTGTTTAAGACATCCACTATAATAATTAAGTTTAAAAATTCTCAACTCCTTTAATTTTTTATTATCTTATATTTTAATTATTAATATAAATAATTTTAATTTTAATAATTTTCTTCTTGAATCAATCTTTTATTATGATTTTTAATTTATTCAATCTTTAATACTTACCTTTTTTGATTAATTAAAAAAAAAAAATATTATCTCTCCTATATTTTTTTGTATCAATGAATTATGGTTAATGTAAGGATGCAAGATCAAAATAATAAAAATAGGGAAAATAGAAATCTAAGTCTAAACTCTAGAAAACAAATTACCACATTTTAATTAGATTTTTGTATTTTAAAATAAATTAAAATTTATGTTATATATTTTAATATTTATGTTTTTATTTGAAATTTAAATAGTAACTTTATGAAAAAATAGTGTTATAAGTAGCATATTGTTCTATTTTTTTATAATTTTGAATAACATATTTTCTCTTAATTTTTGTCTCCTATTTTACCAATATAAATCATTTAACTTAGCTTGTCTATTTTTATATTTTCCATTCTATTAAATTCAAATATATTAAATAATCTAATAAAAAATTAAAATAAATAATATATTTTTAATATATTATATTATTAATTTAGCAACATATTATAATATATACACTATATAATACATATGTAACATATATAATATCTAATATAGAAAAACCACAAAAATTGAATGAAAAAAATGTGAACAATGGTGGGGTGGTGTAACGAGCGCGTCTGATCCAGAGACTAGATTGAGGGTCTCATCATTTTCCTAGTGGGGGAGGCCAGACCCTCCCCCACAGAGGTAAGCTTCCTCAGTGCCCTTCGATAGTTGTCCTCATTGTTTGCTTTCCTTGTTGCGTTGGTTCTAGGGTTGTTGTTGTTCTTATTTGTGTGTTTGTTGGTTCCTTCTCCTTTCTTCCTTGGCTGAAGGGCCTACTGTTCATCTTAAACTCGATGTAGGGGGTACACCCCCCCTCGCTCCTTCTGGGGACTTTATATTTTATGGTGGGGTAGTTAATAATGGTAACCACCCTAAATCTTTCAAGGATGCTGTTGTAAATGAATTCTCGAATTGTTTGGAGACTGCAAAATTCTTCCTTGACCCCGTTGGTGAAGGAGAAACATCTAGTGCAAATGGAGGCCCACAAGGTTGGATTCCTCTGGATACCACTTTGGTTTCTCCAAATAAGGATATGCTTGATTCTATTCATAAGGAGAGGGGTAGGTTATCTGAGGTCACAGTCTTCATGGCTGCTGTTGACTTAGATAATCTCCCATCTAGAAAATACTTAGATAGCTCGTTCAACTCTGTTTGGAACAAGAAACTAAATGTGCAAATTTCCCTGTGCCGTATGATTCAAAAGGGTCTATTTTTAATCTTCTTTATAAATCATGAGATGCAAACCAAAATATTGAAGAAACCCTACTGGAGTGTCGGCAAATCCGTCTTTAGGGTTTTATCTTGGAAATTGGGGGAAAATTGTGATGAAATCCTTGCCCTATCCAGCCCTAAGTGGTTGTTGATAAAAAATATTCCGCATGATTTGTGGTCTTTTGTTGCTCAAATTGTGGAACCGTTTGGCAAGGTGATCAGGCTGGATTGGCCTAAAGTTACCTTGCCAGATTTAAATGCTCGGATGCTCATCTCCCTTAACCCTGGGGTGGTTTTGCCTAAAAATATTGGAATCAAAATTGATGGCTCTATCCTGGTCTGTCCTGTTGAAGTCCTCGGAGGGATGGGTGCTTGTTACCTTTGTAGAAAAGAAGGGCATTTGAGAAATAATTGCTTGTTGATCCTTGGGGGTCTCAACCGACACTCAGCAAGGGCCTACAAGGGTTCTGAAAAGCCATCCTCACCGGCTGGTGGTGGGGTTTCGTTGCCCTCCATTGGCATGGGTGTGACGGCCCTCTTGCTACTTCCAAGCCTATTGCCTCCTCCCTCTCCTTGTTGTGTTCTAATGCTTCGTTCCCCACTCGTGTCCATCCCTCTCCTTCCTCAGTATTTCCCCCTTCCCCTCCTCCTTTCCTTTCATCCCTTCCTTTGCCCCCTACTCTCAACACCAGGCCTGACGCTCCAGATGGCACTGTTAAATTAAATGAACAACAGCTAGCTCTACAAGACATCATGAAAAAAGGTGGTAATATGAATAAGAATTGTCAAAAGAGAATTGAAGTTATTAAAACATATGTCCATGACATTGTGGTTGATGAAGAAACTATTATCTCTGACTGTCATGTAGGTGAAAACATAAAATGTAATGATGCTTCCTCCTTGGACAAGATTCCAATCTCTGTCAATGAATCTATTCAGCCCTCCAAAGTTCCCTTTGATTCTAAATCATTGGATCCTTTAATTGGTGAGAGCTCTACTGTCAAGGGGGTCGTAGGTAGGGTTGAGGAGACTAAGGCAGGCAACTGTGGAGATTCTTCCCCTACCCAAAATGGTGACTCCCTTGATTCTTTGGCTAAAATGGTTTGTAGAGGGTCAGTGGAGATGACTGATGCTCCACTTGTCAGGGCTTCTACTCTCTGCTCGATCAGTGGTCCTGCAAGTCCTTTTGGCTACCTTGATGGTGAGGAGACCCCTGGTAGTATAGTGGACCTCCTTTGTAATGGCATTATAGAGAATAGTGATGGTAAAGATTATGGAAGTAAAATTGAGATAAGTCTACAAGGCTCTGACACCATTGATGGGGATTCTAACCCCCCTCCCCCTAAAGAGCCTAAAAAGAGGGGTAGGAAGAAAGGTAGCACCATAGCCATCTGCAAGAATGGGACTGTGATCTCCAAAAGCAAAAGAAAGAATACCAGCATAGTGGTGGTTGTACCTTCTCCTAAGAGATTGGAAAATGAGGAAAGTGCAATCAAGATCTTTGAAATGTTTAAGAATGCTAAAGAGCCCCCTACCCCCAAGTGCAATAATGCAGATTAACCTTACCTCTTGGAATGTCAGGGGTTTAGAGTCCCCTGACAAAAAGTATGTTGTCAGACAGTTTCTTAATCTTGATCAAAACAAAGGATTTTGTCTTCCTGCAAGAACTCAAGGTTGTAGGCTTTATGCTTGAAACCAATTTAAAGTTTATTTGGGGGAACTCTTGGTTCATGGCATCCAAACATGAGAAAGGCAGAGGGGGTGTTGCCATCCTGGTGGCTAATAAATGGAAACCCTACCTCACTAACTCAGGGGTCTCCCTGTGCAACAGGGCTATTTGGGCCACCTTTGAAAGATGCGATGCCAAATTTGGTGTTTGTTCAATTTATGCTCCAAATGACTATCTAGGTAGGAGTGAGCTCTGGAGGTGGCTTGCAGGGCTGCCGGATGTCCCTTGGGTGTTAGGTGGGGACTTTAACATGAATGGACATCGAGAAGATAAAAAGGGTAGTGTTGATATGGACTGGAAAGGAAATGAGAGACACTATTGGCTTAGAATGAAGAACAGGCTCAATATTTTCAATCCTCTTGAAGGTCTTAAGCAAGAAAGAAATGGTGTGTGGTTCTCCTACTGTAATGCTCAGAAGGGTTGCAAAAGAATCTGTAGTAGATTGGATAGATTCTATGCTAATAAAGATGTGTGTTGTTTTGAGCCCGTTAGTGAAGGAAATAAAGTCCTGGTTTATCCGTACACACTGTCAGACCATCACCCTATTAAAGCTAAAATAACTATAAATTGTCGGATCAAGGTTAGGCCCAAGAATAAAGATAATTTTCTACTCAACACTAGTCTATTGAGAGACCAAGATTGCATTGAGGCTGTTAATACCTTAAGGGGTATCAATAGGTGGATGCTGAAAGACCTCAGCCCTATTGATAGATGGAATCAAAATGTCTTGTCTTGGAAATGTATTTTTCAGACAGTTGGCTAGAAAACAACTTTGGATAGGAGGAGGGGAGAAGATCACCTCCAAGAAGTTTTACTTGCTACTGAAACAAGGATTCAAGAAAAGCATTCAGATGAAAAGCTCTATGAGGAACTCAACAAGGCCAAAATCTCCTTGAGGAAGCTGCAAACTGATAAGATTTAGGGGTTGAAAGTGAGGGAAAAACTCAATTGGCTTAATAACGGGGATAAAGGGACAAAGTTCTTTTCAGGTATATAAAAGAAAAAGGCATGAAGGAGAAAATTGATCAGATCTGTCATAATGGTGTGACCCTGTCAAATCAAGACATATTGCAACAATTTACTTTCTTCTACAAGGACCTCTTCAAATCTGAGAATGATGGGGTTGACTGTTTGGGGGCTAGAAACAAACTCAAGAGTTTGATGCCTAGAAAAATTTCTAAAGATGATAGTATACAATTAGCAGCTGAGATTTCCAAGGAAGAAATCAAAAGAGCAATCCTTGCCATGAGTAACAATAAATCTTTGGGGATAGACGGTCTCCTCGTGGAATTCTACAAGGTCTTCATTGATTGGATTTGTGAGGATCTTCACCAGGTTTATATGGAAGCCCTTACAAAAGGGTCCTTGGGGCATGAAATTAACCAAGGCCTAATCAAATTGCTGCCTAAAGAAGGTGATAAAACTCTAGTTAAGAATTGGAGACCTATCACTCTATTGAATGTCTCCTACAAAGTGCTTGCAAAAGTTCTTGCTATGAGGCTTACCAATATCCTCCCCAAATTCATAAACTCAACCCAAACTGGGTTTATCAAAGGGAGATACATTCTTGAAAACTTGATAACTAGCTGGGAGACTCTTGATTGGGCCAAAAGATCACAGCAAAATGTGTCAATGCTGTTACTAGATTTTCAAAAGGCCTATGATAGAGTGGAGTGGTCCTTCTTAAAAATGACTCTGGAAGCTTTTGGGTTCCCACAAGGCTTCACCAAGATGATTAGTACCCTCCTTAATGATGCATCTACTATGATAGATGTGAATGGAGCTAGGTCGGAAGCCATTAAGTTGGAAAGGTCAATTAGGCAGGGATGTCCTATTGCCCCTGCCCTATTTGTCATTGCCTCAGATGCCCTTCATTATCTGTTAAGGGACAACAATGTTTCTCCTAAGGTGAGAGCGGTCTATCTTCCTGATAATAATGAGCTCTTTAATATTCAATTTGTAGATGATACTTCTATTTTCTTGGATTTAGACGAGAAAAACTTCAACAAATTACTAACCAAGTTAAAAAAATTTTGCCTAGCCTCTGGTGCCAAGGTTTCAAAGGCCAAGTCTATTGTGTTAGGGTGGCTTGACAACCCCCCTAGCTGGCTGCAAAAGTTTGATCTTAAGTGGGGAGGCCCCCAGAAATAGGTAAGGTATCTAGGAATACCATTTTTTGTCTCTCCCAACCTAAAAGAAATGTGGCGATGGTTGAAAGAGAAAATTGATAAAAAATTGAATAGCTGGAATAGGCACTACCTATCCCTTGTTGGAAGGGTGCAAGTTTTCCAGAAGATTCTTTCTTCTTACACTCTGTACTTTTCCTCTGTTTGGTTCTTTAATAGCTATCAGATCAATGAAGTTCAAAATAAAATTAGAGGGTTTCTCTGGTCTGATGGGAAAGGCAAGAAGAAGGTTCATTCTGTCAATTGGGCATGGTGTTGCCTAGAGAAAACGTATGGTGGTCTGGGTCTAAAAGACTTGAAAAAACATGGTATTTCCCTTGTAGCGAAGTGGATTATTAGGGAATTAGATGGGAATGAACCTTGGAAGGTCTTGATTAGGAAGAACATTTCTCAAGCTGTCCCCAAAATGGAAAAGTCTTGGAAGGCATTGCCTTTCAGTGATCTCCTCATCACCAAATATCCAATTGTACCTGCAGGATCACTGGTCTTCAAAATTATTTGGAAGGCCTGGGAAGTTATCAAATGTAAGTTCTCTAGCCCTCTCCTAACTTATTCGAATAAATTTTTGATCCACCCTAGCAGCTCCATCTAGTGGAATTTAGAGCATAATGGTAAGCCCTTAGCTCTTTTGCAAGGTTGTTCAGCAAAAAAATGGAACCTAATGGGAATTAAAACTTTCAGCAACATTATAGGGGGTGGATCTTTGGTTTGTTGGGACATGTTGAGAAAGGACTATGGAATACCCTCCTCCAACTACAGAACTTACTCTGTTGTAAAAGAAGCTTGTAACTCTTGGCTCCCTCTTCAATTGGAAAAATGGAAAGATGAGCCAATGGTCTTATAGTGGCCTAGCACTCTCCCTCTTCAGGAGGTTAAAACTAAAACTATTTATAAAGAACTCCTTGCACCTTGCATTCCCTCTGATTACTGGAATAAGGTCTGGAAGACTAATCTTGATGATAAATTATGGCAAAAAATGTTTTCTTATCTCTGGTATAATGGAATTGATGCTAAGAAGAATTGTTTCAGGTGGCTTGTTTTACTTCATAAAGTTCCTTTTAAATTAAAAAATTCTAATATTGCTATGTGTGATATTTGCAGAGTTCCAGAAAATATCTACCATATTTTTTTTGACTGTCTTTTTTCTAATGAAATTTGGAATATGTTTTGGCATGATCATGACTCTTGGTGCTCATACAGGAAGCTCAATTGGAAAGAGATTCTAATGGGTTTTGATGTTAAACTGAGTTAAGAATTTCATCTCTTTTGGTTTATTCTGACAACTAAAATTTTATGGGTTATTTGGAAAGCAAGGAATGAGGACAAGTATAGTGGGGTCTAGAGGAATCTTATTGAGTCAAATAAAAGACTCACTTTTTTTAATGTTGCTTTGTAGGTTGTGGAAATCATGAATTTAGCAGAAAGTAACTTTCCCAGGCTAATCCATAATGGCACTATGCTTGTTCACTGGTCACAAGGACACCCCAGCTTGGTTGTTTTCACCCAGGCATTGAGGATCTTCAAAGAGTACACTGATCAAGTCAACAAGTTGAAAGCAAGTTCCTAAAGCTGCTAAAGGATGGATTAGTCTGCATCAACCAACATGAGATCAAAGATGGGCATTCCTAGCAGCATGACCAGCCTAATATGTCATCTTTCATGAGAGCTTTAGAGGCATTCCAAAACGAGTTCAATGATGAGCAAGCTGCTACTAATAAGACCCACATGACTAGAGCACCCAAATTGCATTCAAATGACAGCCTAGAGACCAAAATGGGGTTCTCCAATGATGAATTGGAAGCCATAAAAGCACTGGAAAACTCGAATAGCATGGAGTCCTCCAATGATAGCAGGAACCTGGAGGACGAGCCTAGAGGACAAGCCTTGAGCAAACAATTTGAGGGATATAATGTTTAGGCTTTTTGTAAAGCTATAAATCAATGCTGATATGTATAAATTAATTTATAGGATGATATACCACACTAATTTGTATAGGCCATTGTAAGGTGGTTTAGCGGACTGTACAGGCTACAACTGGACAGCTCTATTTTTTTGGTTTTGCTAAGTGTTATTCTTGCTGTATTGTAATGTGTTTATTCTATAATTAATACAAATATATATATATATATCTAATATATAATTTTAACATCATTATAATATTATAATATATATACAATATATATGTAACATATATACCATCTAAAATATAATTTAATATATTAGAACTAAAGTTATAACAAAAAATACAATCCTTAACTTAATTATTTGTTCTTCTTACACAAGAGTCCCACCTCATCAATAATTTCATTTCTAACTTCTTAAAACATAACTATTTAATAAATTTTTGGTAGGAACTTCGCTGCCCTATAGCTCTTGTTTTATTTGTTGTCCGCCTAGTAATGCCTACTTCTCCTTTTAATGAATGTTTTATTTTGCAAGGGTTGATTTAGTGCTATCGTTGATCTATTTCCTACAGATATCAACGGTGCCTGCCATCCTGTGATCAGGAATTCAAGGATCATGAAATCATGGGTGGGCGCCACGTGTCCTATCTAGGGGAGCTCAAGCATTGATTTAGTGCTACCGTTGATCTATTTCCTGCAGATATCAACGGTACCCGCCATCCTATGATCAAGAATTCAAGGATCATGAAATCACAGGTGGGTGCCACATGTCCTATCCGGGGGATCAAATTTGAGCTATCGTTGACCAACTACCATTTGATCTGAGTCATTCCCCACCATCCTACAATGGTGCTTGAGTTGATTGTGAAATCACGGGCAGGCGCCACGTATCTCATTCGATGAAGCCTAAAGAGTAAAGGAAACACTAGCTGACTTTAAATGTATTAAGGGGCGGATTACTAAAGTGTTCTTGAGACGCACATGTTCTAAATCCATAGATATGTTATAATCTCATTGGAAAAGCTGCTCAAAGGTTAATGACATGGCTGGCGACTATGTTAAAGGAATGAAATCAATGGCGCCTGCTATTCGATGATCAGCGATTGCAGGGATCATGATATCATGGGCGACTGCCACGTGCCCTTCATAAAGGATGAAATCTATGTGACCATTGATGAGCTGTCTCTTCAAGATTGATGATGCCTGCCATCCTGTGATTAGGAATTTTGGGATCGCGATGTCGTGGGTGCCTACCACGTGTCTCATCCAATGAAGTCTAAGGAGTGAAGAAAGCGTTCGCCAGTTTTAAATGTATTATGGGGCGGATTACTAATGTGCTTGTAAGATGCACGTGTTTTATTTCAACGCAGATGTTATGATTTTAAGGGAAAAGCTGCTCGATAGTTAAAGGAAAGGATGACAACCATTTTTGAAGGAGCAGGCTTTATGGTAAAAAGATTGACGGTACCCGCCATCCCGCGATGATAAATCAAAGGATTGTGATATCACGGGAAACCACCACATGGCATTCCTTCACGGCGTATGACATAGTGGGCCCCTTTATTGCCATGTTGGCGATTATGTTAGCTTGTTTTGAAGATGGCCGTCGATGATTTGATCAAACTAAAGGATCAATGACTCAAATTTAAATATGTATAAAATTATGGTTGGAGCCATTCGTGCAACCCATGAGTGAGCTTTAATGGAGGATGAGACATCCACTGGTGGAATTTGATCGACATAAAATCAATTTAATCGTCTCATTTGTATCATAAAGCATCCAAGTATTTCATGAAAATAGTTTCAGAGCCAAAGGTGAAATTGCAAGTAGCTGCTGCCAAAAATTGGAGTTTGTGCGAAAAAAGCCGTGAGTTAATTTTCTCTGTTTCCCAGTCATTCTGCACCTAAATTTGGGAAAGGGGGGGTCTACTATGCTTGTCACTGGTTTCATTAAAATATTTTTTAGGGCTATTATTTAATCATAAATTGTGAGGAATTGCGGTATTTTTACTCTGTAATTTCCTATCTCTGCTTAGTCATAGCCACTTCAAGTGTAACATTGTAGTGAGGCCCTAGTTTGTCTAAAATGGTGCCAACCAAGCAACACTCTGGCCACATTGATTATTTGAAAATAAACTTGTACGATGATTTCCTAGATCAATTTCCATTATGAACAAATGAGAGAAGGAAAGGTTTGGTGTTGATGTGGGGGAAAATCCTAGGGGAGGGGTTGGTGTGTAATAATTTCAACATTGTTGATGCTAAGGTTCCACTCACAGGCTTAGAAATGTTCAGATTATGGTATGGACAGAGGAATTTTCCTCATCCTTTTTCAAATGGATGGAGGTACGACATGGGAAAGCTGGTTGTTCCAAATGTGTTCACTGATGTGGACTTACTTAGAGTAGTGGCCAAAAGATATGACCCTATCACACGGGTAATCAGAGATAATGATGGAGGGGTTCTATTGGAAATTAACAAAGATGTTATCCAATAGAATTTTGATTTGAGTGAGCCAAGTGATGACTTGGTTCCTATTAATCTTGAAGAAATGAAGCAGGAGTATACAAAATTGAAATCTCTTTTTAGGGTTAAGCTGCTTCCACCTCATCTGATTAAGGCAGGGAGTTCACAATTTCACATAAGCCCTAGTGACCAAGAACCCTTTAGATTGAATTATATTTCCAAGCCTTTCCTGGCTACTTTCTATTCACTATGTCAAATTTTGGGTTTCAGCCCTGGTGTAGTAATGTTGATTGCATACATGTTCATGGGGGTGCAAATACAATACCCTAACTTTTCTATAACATATGACTTCTCTTCTTTTTTGGTGGAGAGGATAGATGAAGGACTGTCAAAGCTACAAAATGGTGATACTGGTACTCAATTCTTTTGGTATTCCATGTTGATGCATATGTTCTTGTTGAGGAATGTTGATTTCTTTGCTGAGAATATGAACTTAAGACAATCAGTTAATGGAGAAAGATTTCCAGTACAGATATGGGTTGTAGATTTGTCCTGTAATAAGGAAAGCACCAGTTATGTGCAATTTTATAATTGTTTTGCTACAATATTGAGGGCTAGATTGATGGTAAATGCACCTAGGATCCCTCAGGAACTGCATGATTTCCATATGCCAAAGGAGAGGAAACCAGAATTAAGGGTTTTATATAACTGGGGTGACATTATCCCATATCCAATTAGCACTGTCTTGAGAATAAATAGATTTCAAGGAACCCCTCACATATTTCCATACAATGTGCCACCAAGACTAGGGTTTGTAGAAGTTATGTGGCAGATGGGGTGTATTCATGAAGATAACCTAACTGGAAAGGGGAAGGGAACATTATTCCCTGATTATACAGTAGTGTCTGACTTTACATTTTCAAAGGGAGGCTAGACACATTTTGACAAATTCTTTGTTGATTACCATTTGAGATTTGGTCAAAGGCGACAACATGATCCTGAAGGTTTATTTGCTCTTTTCAGACAAAGAATAAAAGGTGTCAAATTTGCACATGAGTCCAATTTCCCTGAGGACCTGATCAGGAATGAATTTGATTTAAATAGATAGAATTGAACAAGGAAAAGTGGATAGCTTATAGTAAGCTATTGGATATTGTGCATGAAATGGATCCAACATAGTTAATTGATGGAATTCACTCATACGAGGAGAATTGAATTTTTAATGAAGAATTTCAAGGAGATAATGGACACCTTGACAACCAAAAAGATAAATTTAAGGCTAAGAGTCTGGATATGCAAGGAGAAAGTGATATGCCAATTGAAGCGAAGGCGGTATGTTGGCCACAGAAGGTGGCCATCTATAGGAGGAAAAGGGATATTGGAAGTGATGAGGAAGAAGTAGACATAAAAGGGAAGAAAATAATGAAGGCGCCTTCACGACCAGGCCCAAAATTCAAAGTACCTGGGGCTATCAAAATCATTGAATTAAAATCTTCACCAGAGCGCAGTCCCCCATCACCACCACCTGAGCCAAGCCCTAAGAGGCAAAGAACTGATCACCTACCTGAGGATCTCACAGATAAAATTATTGCTACTGATCAAGACATGCAGGTTGGTATGCCATCCCCTCCTATGTCAGCTAAATTGGTTCTATCTAATTTGGATATGAAGGGTAAGAGTGTGCATGATGCAAGAATGGAGGCTTGCAAGGAGTTCTTAGATGACAATACATTTGTAAAGACTCCTGTATTCTTGCAACTGGCATGGAGAATGAAATTTGAGAATATCAAAATAAATGCAAGAAGAACTAAGGCTTGGCGAGTCGGATCGAGGAGAATGATGGAAGTGAAAGTTGAACTAATGGAAGAGTTCAAAAACATCACTCTGAAGAACAACTAGTAGTCAGTAGTGTTTTGATTTTTTCTTGAATGGGATGGTTGGGTTGGGGTTGGGCAGGGACAAGATTAAGAGCAACATTACAAAGCTTCACTTTAGTAGAAAGAATATGAACCTTAGCAATTTGGGCATTAGCTCCCACAGGAAAAGCGAGACATTGTTGATATTAATCCAAATTTCAAAAGAGGAGGATTAATAATAAAGAGGGCCTCAGAGACTACAACAACCGAAGCCACTAGTTTAACTGTGAATGTGGCCAAGTTGGCCCAAAAGACTACTGAAAGGGAGGAGGCTGAAAAAAAGAGCCTAATGGAGAAGTATAACATTTTAATTGAAGAATATAGTAAAATGCAACAGAGGAATGTTGAGATGCAAACTGAAGTAGAAAGGTTCAAGTATACACATACTGGGGAAACATCCAATGCTCCAGGAACTAGCACATCACCTCCCACAATAGGTTCAATGCCTCCTGCTTCTCCAAATATTTCTACACCAGGGTCTCCCATTCAAAATCTTGCTCTTACCCCTCCTCTAGAACAAGTCGATGAACAAATAGAGTGCTCTATTGATCCAACAAAGAAGCGTCATGCGAGGGAAATTGATTAATTACAGAAGCATCACTAAGTAAAGGAGGTTTTCTTTCAAAAGAAAAAAAAATTGTTACTCTTGATTTTGAGCATTTAAATGAAAAGGTGGATAATAAACTACCCTCTATACATTCTTTGTATTCTTTGCTATCTGAAGCAATAAATAATATTGATAGGGATCAGGGGATAGTGATTCCAATAATTCAAAATTGGATCCCTAGGAAAAATAATCTAGATGTTAAGACTAAAGAAGCCTCCAAGGTTTTGGAAGCAAATAATAAGGCCCTAATCACAATTTGGAAGCCTACTTATATATTAGTTAAATCATTGCAAAGTTTTGGACCTTACGGTCATTAGGAAGATTAAAGAGTTGGTAAAGAACTTCAATGATTGGGGTATTTCTTGTTACCTGATAACTGATAGAGCATGGGAATCAAAAACACTCCAACAATGGCGGGATTAAGCAAGAGTAAAGTCATCAATAATCAGATTAAAATAATTTGTGATGACAAATATTATGATTTGTTGGTAAATTGTATGAATAAGATTATTGGTACCGGCTCATTTTTGGAATCTTTTGAAAGAGATGCTAATCAGGTAGCGGTAAAGTATTTTCCTTATAGTACAAAGGTAAAAGAGGTGATTGATTTTGACTGGCCAAGTGATGAAGAATACGAGAGGTGGGTGGCTAAGTATTTGAATGATGATGAGTAAAAAGAGTGGGCTACTGACAAGTGGCAAATCAGATGCTACAGTTACAATGTTTCCAATTTTGTATGGATGACTTTCTTGGCGTGGGTTTCACGTGGTTTTTTGTTATTGCATCAACCTTCCTCCGCCGACATGATGAATGAGAATATGCTCCAGAATGATTGCTATTGTAACGATTTTTGAACAAGAATATTTTTCAAGGTGGTGGTTGTAACAAATTTTGGAATATCACTAGGTGTCCATTGGTGATAGGTGTACTTTTCAGCCCGGTCTTGTTTGCTCCTTCATTTTTATAGAAGGATTTCAAGGCGAAATGCGGGTTAGAAAAGTGGAATAACTTTGTCAGAAGTCTAGGTGAAGTTGCGAGGCGAATTGCTTAAGTCCAATGGTTTTTAGAAATGCAGGTAGGTTTTGAGTCATTATGTAGCAGGGTTTGGTTCATAGAGATTTAATGTTGTATATGATTACTAGCATTTGAGTTGAAATGAAGGGTGAGATATGGAACTTTTGAATGAAATAACTAAGGTTGTTTTATCCATCCTTTGTTGTGGTGTGTATGATTCTATTTTAGCTTTAATTCAAGGAACTAATCAAAATGCTTGAATGGGATTATAGGCGGATATGTGTTGTATAAGGATTTGATAAGTAGTCCTAGGTTAGAATGCACACTGATGAAATTGTAATGCAATATTGTTAGGGATATTATATGTGATGTATTAAATCTGTTATAAACCTCTAGATGCTTATGAATTTGACTCTTACAATGGATATATGGCACTAATCTAAGTTGTAATTATTCGTGTAGTTCAGTATTTGTTTGTCTTTGCCTAGAGCTTGCTACAAATTGCAAATCATTGACTATCTTATATAATGGATTGTGTTTAGTTATCTCACGCTCCAGATAGTTGATATTGTCTATGAACAGCCAATTCTAGTTGATATTATCTTATCATGTTGAACTATTAAGTGAGATCATCTGCTATTGTTAATGTTGTATATAATAATGGTGCGGTTTGTAAACACATTAAGGGATCACCACTCCGGATCTTCTTGGTGGCGAGAAGTATGCGAGGCTTTAAATTCCTCGTTAGTTGGTCTAAGTCCTTTGAGCTACCTTCGATTGGAATTGGCGATTCCATAGGTATATTAGAAGACAAACTTGGTTACATTGTAAAAAGAACCAACATACACGTCAACCACTGAACAACCACCTCTACAACTGACTTTTTAATCTTTTATGATCACATGAAACATAAAACACACTAATTTCAAGGTTGTTAATGTCACTATTGAAATGTTTTAATTTTTTGACCTTTCAAACATTAAAAAGTACATCATTAAATTAATTATGTAATGGCACAAAAATTAAAAACATCATGAATTAATTATGTAACCACATAAGTCAAATATAATTCTATCAAGAAATTAATATCAAATAGATAATATAATCATATAACTTAGACATTTCAGTGTCATTGATCTTCTTCTTCATCTAACTCTTTGTCTGTATCATCCGATCTAGATTTGAGATTGTAAGGATTGGTCATATCATCATCATCATCGATATTATTTTTGATAATGTATCATCCACACAAATGTTATCTTCATGAACGGCTAACTCTACATCATTATCATCTAGTTCCTCCTCTTGACATCTTCATCGGGGGGACATCATCAACTAACTGTTGATCCTGAACATCATCTACATAATCTTCTAGTTCTTCAATATCTTCTTCTTCCACCACATTATACTTTACCATCCTTCCTCTTGGATCATGTCTAACAACAAATGACCAAACTGGTTTACCTAGAACCTTTGAGTAAAATACCTACTCACATTGGCTTGGAAGAACATAGGGCTCATTTCCAACATGCTCAATCAACCTTGTATTAACCATGGTAAATCCATTATCATGTTTCAATAACAGTTCTCTTAGGATCATTTTCATTCAATCATAACCTATACTATAGGACAATGAAAAAAATAATCATGAAGGACTTAAAGTCACACTCAAGTATATCTTAAAATCCCATAGTATAGATTTTTGAGACTTCTAGATGTATGTCAGCCACAGATGAAACATTAGTCACCATGAAGAGTAGGTTATGCGAGAATCACAAGTTTTCTTCATGTCATCCAACATTTTGATTGAAATTTTACAACCATTGCACCACATAGCCATTGGTGTTTCACCTACAATATGTCAAACATGTAAAAGTATTACAATATTATTAGAGTTGATAAACATATTTATTCTTGGCGAATGTATGCAAAGAAAATAATCTCAACATACATATACATCAATATACTTGAAAATAATTAAATAATATGGGTGATTAATATATTTATACGTACCTATTTATCTCTTAAACCATATGCTAAATCAATTTACCTTTGTGTAACATTGGAATCTCCATTATGATGAGCTTCTTTAACCAATGAAACCACACCTTCCCATGTTAATAAATAGACCATATTGTTGACATCGTTCAATCCATATCATCAATCCAAGATTGTTGGCGGCGATACAAATGTAGAGAGCCTCCCACTCTCGACCAACTATGCAAAATAAATATACCAAATAAAATTGAAATTCACAAATGACATATAATTAGTTAAATACCACAATATACGACCTTAATTTATAATTGATGTATATTGAAGATTAAAAATTAAATAAGTACAATATACATAAAAACCATATGTAAAATGCATTCCAATTAATCTCCATGAACATCTTATAATTACCTCTCACTTTCCTCAATCTACCTTTCCCCAACAAGTACTGTAATGCACCTCCTTCATTCTCACTGTTGGTTTGGTCTGCCCTTGTATTGTCTCTGTATTCATGGTCATGCTTGGTAACTTCACCTTGGGAAATTGTTGTATTAAATAAAATTATTAAATTAATAAAATATAAGCATACATATATAAGTAAGAGGTCTTGTAAGAGGTCTCCAGGGTAACCCAAGTTGGGGGCTGGGGCCTAGTAAGATTCGCCAGGGTAACCCATGCAACATTGCGATGACACTCTTCCTTTAACAACCATGTATGTTTTGTTTCCCTCTATGTTATTCTTGGGCCTCTGGAAGCACATGTTGGCATTTGTATGTAGATGCTTTATTGGTTATTCCTTATGTTGGGAACATCTTATGTTGGTTATATCTTGTGTTGGAGATTGCCTTATGTTATTGTGGATCTTGTTGTGAAGTTTTGTATCCTTGTTTTGTTTGATGGCTATTGTTGGGATCCTTCTTGTCATCTCTTAGCATGGTGGGTGGGACTTCGGGTCCACGTGGTTGGGTGGAACATGCTATGCACCCCATTGGGTCCCCAATCATCGATCAAGAAGTGAGAAATTGTACCTTGCAGTGACTCCTGAGTTGAACCAGAGTTGAATCCAGTATTGCAGCTTTGTACTCCTTCATTTCAAATGTATCATTCCATTTTATTGTATCTTCCCCATTCATGTTGGGAAGTGGCATTGTAATATTGTAATCCTTGATTAATGTGTTGTCCATGTTCATGTTATCTTATGGTTACTGGTGTACACTTACCTTTCATGTGATGTAATAATATTGTTGTGAAAAGTAATGCAGTCATGTAAACCAGAGGGATTTGTTATATGTAGTTCATGTTTAGTTTCATTTCATGTGATATATGATTATTATGATGTATGTTAGTATTTTTTTTAAAAAAAATTTGGTGCCATAAATGTTAGATGCATTAGTATCCTTTGGGGTTGCTTGGTGAGGCATTACAGCTTGGTATCAGAGCTAGGTTCATACACTGAGGCACTATGAGCCCATTGTGTTGACCTAGCCACTCGTACTCGTAAGGGTGTGTCAGTCTGTTTGTGTAGTCTGTACTTGGTTGCCCTAGATTGTTTCTGGGTGATGTAGGTTCAATGGTGTAGAAATTCAGTGGAATGGATAGGACCCTCGGTGTAGTGTGCAATGCACCAATATCCTTCCTACTGGAAATGCATTTTGGAACTCTTGTGTTACCCTTGAGTTCCTTTGTGGTGTCTCTGTGTGAAGTGAATTTGAGTGTGTATGCGGTATATGTGTGTTAAATCTGAAATTATGTGTGGTTTGAAGTGATAATTATGTTTCTGTTCTGAAAAGGCCATAAATTATGATTTTGTGACACATATATTATGAGATTTTGCATTGAGTAATGAATAGAATGTAGTACATGATGTTTAAATGATGAAGTTTAACCAGAAATGTGTATCTTGGCAATGAATTAGAATGAATAATTGATTCTAATGTGTTATGTTTCCATCTTAGTTTATGATTTTCAGATAGTCGGCTTCGAATCTTGATGATGAAGGTAATTAATTGGTTATGTTTAACATGTGGATTTAATACTATGGTTGCATCTGATTAGTAATTGTTATTGATGATTGTTTATGATGTATCACTAATTGCAGAGTGTTAGAAGGACGATGTCGTATCACTCATTCATGAGAGGAATACGACACAACAATTCCCTCTACACTAGGTTGATTTGATATATATATGGTGTACATAATGTTTTCTTTTATGCAAGATTGCAGGTAGCAAGCCTCGATTCCACCTGCTCTGGCAGGACTGGGCGAGCCTCATGAAACCTAATGGGAATAATGTGAAAAAATAGAGTTGACAAGAAAGTTTCCCCAAATTAGTTTGTCCACCCCATCCTTGTGATTGGAAAATCAGTCTGGTTGCAACCTTGTCACCACTTTCGTTTTGGTATCATTTCTTTATTTTTGGTTTGTTTAATTTTCATCGCTTACTTGACGACGCTTAATTGATGTTTTAATTTTGGTGTTGATGTGCTTATGATCATTGATATTCTTGTGTTACTGTGTTTATGCTTGAGATCGACTTCTAGGAGTAAGTTGAAGAGAAGGGGGGGAGGATGTAATGCATCTCCGTCATTCTCATTGTTGGTTTGGTCTGCCCTTGTATTGTCTCTGTATTTTTGGTCATGCTTGGTAACTTCACCTTGGGAAATTGTTGTATTAAATAAAATTATTAAATTAATAAAATATAAGCATACATATATAAGTACAATTTAAAGCTGAAGAAAATAAATAAAATTATTTTTGTTAGATAAGTGGATTATCATATGAAAATAAAATAGAAGTGGAAGTAATAAATAATAACATGCCTTACCTTGTCACTCAAATCTATATTTAGGAAATTACATATAATGATTTGGTAACTGCTTGCATGGAAAGAGGGGTTGGTATCTTGAATAAGAGCATGTATTGGTTTCCTTTATATCCTCTTGCCTTGAGAATTAAATATAGATTTGCATGCAACGGTTTTGTAACCGCCCTGCATGAGTTAATGTTATCAATTTTTTTTGAAGAGGGGACATGTAGGAGAATGAGGGGGAGGGTATGAAATTGTATTGGATTTTAGTGACTAACAAAGGTGAGCAAATGGCATGAACCTTCTGTGCTATGATAGCCATCATTATAATGGTTTCCGCTTTAGCTTTTGCTCCCTCCATAATCTCCATCACAATGCCCCCCTACAACTTTGTATGCGCTTCCTAGAAAACTCATCCATCTGTTGCGAATCATAGCCCCAAATCTTCGTCTATGAATGCATCCAAAGTAATCAATGATGGCTTCTGTATTGGAACCAACCGATCCAAAAATACTCTATCCCTACCTATTTGGGAAGTGCTCCTTCTACAGGTCTGATCGGAGGCTCTTACAGTGATTCGACCTAAGAAAGAGGAGGAACCTGCAGTAGAATTCGTGACTATTCTATGGAAGTATATTGCTGATTAGAATGTCGAAGGTATCCAACACAGGCATCGGGTTCATGGGCTTGGAGGGTTGGCTTTATCACTTTATGCAAGTAACGTATTTGATACTTGAGAGGTATGTCTAGATCATAACATCTCTTGTTTATAATATTTATAAGCTACCTTTAGCCTACGAAAGTCAAGATGGTATTTGTGTCCTTGATACTGGCTCAGTCTTGGACCTTGTCTTACCTGAGTCTATTTTCCATAAAGCATAGGGAGAATGCCTTTATGCGTCTATCAAATAGTTCTCTGCCCTATCTATGCGCCCTTATTTCTTTGAAGCAATCTATCAAATGATTCTCATGCTTGTCTTTGCTTTTGTATTTTGCGTACATATCCTGCAACAATTGCATTTAATGAGACCACACTACAGAAGGTATTTTGTCAAACCATTCACGTGCCTTGTCTGTGCATTTATTTATAAATCCATGCAAATGTTTGAAAATTATTAAGCCTCTTCAATAAATTCTAAGAATAGGGGCCTAATCTTGTTATCTTTGTCATTATTTGCTTCCATACTCTGCAATTTCTATCAAACTATTTGTGGGTTTAATGGATTATTGGAGGAATCGTGTGATTGAGACTTTAATTCTATTTCCAACTACAAAGATTTAATTTTTTTAATAGTGGGGAGGGAAGGAAAGAAGCCAACAATAATGTCCCTGATGCCATTCGCAACCTACCCCATCTTCTGTACTTGAAAATAAAATGTTGTAAAGGTTCAAATAATCACCCTGATTTCATTGTCAACCTGTCACAACGGTGCACTTGAACATGATAGGATGTATAGATTTAAATAACCTCCCTGATTCTATTGGAACCTCTCACAGTGTAGCACTTGAACATAAAAGGATGTAGAGGTTTAAAGTACCTTTTTGATTCTTTTGGTAACTTTTCATGTCTGCAACACGTGAAAATAGAATGTTGTTGAGGGTTAAATAATCCCTCTAATTTCATTGACAGTCTATCGTAGTTGCAACACTTAAAATAGAATGTTGTAGAAGTTTAAATAAGCTTCCTAATCCAAAGCTGATCTGTTAAAGCTAAATTTTCTTCTGTGTCACTAGTATAGTTCTCTTTTTCTTTTTAGACTCTTTCTTACTATAGATCGTTTGTGGATTCGTTTGCACGAACTATGTGGTTGGTATACTTTGAAATCCCCTCTGTGGCTTTCCCCTGTATTTTTCAATCTTATTCTCTTGGACCCTTGATGGCGTGGCTCTTGTAGTTCCTATTTGCACCTTTGTGGTGGTTTCCATATTGTGCTGACTCTGTTTCCTCTACGATGTCCATAATCCATGATACCTTGATGGTGTTTAATTTCTTTGATTATGTTTTATGCTATTCTCATTTCTCTCTCTATGTTAAGAAAAATTCATGACTTTGGAGATATCCTTCTGCCTCCATTCGTCAGTTCCCTGAATCTCCACAAGAAAATCATATCTTTTCTAATGATCAAAATGACTCACATCTCTTGGAACAATTTCTCTTGTAGTAAATCTGTTCGCACCTCTCGTACTCTCTTATCACTTTTGGGATGGGAGTCCCGAGACCTTTAAAGATATGGAATCGTTAATTATTCCTCTAGGCTTAAGTAATAGCTTAGGTTGATCTAGAATTCCTCAATTATTCATGCGCTACAATCTCCTTTTTCTGATTGCTCCACTTTGCTAAGTGTTGTAGATGCACCTATACTTATCATTAAATTCTATATATATATATATATATATATATATATATATTTATATATATATATAATCATGTAAATGTTTGTCTATGTATGAATAAGAAATCTACATTGTGGTCATAAATATCCATGTAATTATTGGAAATAGTGATATAGGAAATATTGGTTTATTCTATTAGATGGTTAAGTTCTCTTGAGTTGAAAAGGACAACATAGTTCATGATAAACTTGCTTTTATTGCTTTCTTTAAGAGAATCTTCTATAGATAGATATGTGTGAGGAAAAATAGTTTTATTTATTTATTTTGAGTTATGTGAGTATTTCTAAAAGTATAAAATGTAAATTGAGTGTCTATTAGTAATTCTCATGTACTACATGCACTATAATGAATGTTTTTGAACATTATTATGAAGATCTTATCCTTCTATAAGAATCACTAAACTCTAGAATAGTAGACAATAATAGATGCCTTTTTATTTGTAATATAATGCTTCATCATATAAGCATTTACTTATCAAGATATTGGCATAAGATGGTGAGTGAGAGGTTGTAAAAGTCGTCACCTTGACGAAGTCTTTAGGTTAATAAACCTTAAACTCTATCCATTATTTCTTTTAATGATTTCTTAGAGCTATACTTGAATATGAGAGGAATTTTGAGGATGAATAGGATGATGCTTCTATAATAGTTGTGCATTATGATTCGTTATATAAGTAGATATTGTTGGAAGTTGCAAAGGTTTTATTTTTTTGATTGATATTGAAGTGGGTGGATTTTATTAATCTTGATTGAGTTTGAAGAATTTGATGTGATTTTTTTCACTATTTGTTCTACTGTTGTCACCTTGATGGAAACCATTGTGTTGATAATTTGTTGTCTTCCAGAGGATAGAGGGGATATGATTTTTTATTTTTTATTTTTGCAAGGGTTGGTATGGGGGCCGGTGACCTAGGAGGATTGCCTTGGGTAACCCATATCAAGCCCGGTGTATTTATTGAGTTTAATGTTGTTTCACCTAAAAGCAGGTGGTTTTATGATTCTGTCTAGTACTTTGATGAAGATTGGTATTGCACTTGGATTGTTTTTATGTGGCTTTGAGCCTTGCACTTGAATGTGGTTTTTGTTACTTTGAATTCCTATCGTGAGATGGTGCATGCCTCACTTGATGCAGTTATTTTATTGGATTAGGTTTCTTCTGCAAGTTGGCTTTCCTTTTGTGTTTTTGCGATATGTTGTTAGTGGAGAGTGGCTCTTCATGGGGGCCAACACACAAAGTGGTGCCTGGGTAACTCATGTGGAGTTAGTTTAATAAGTAAAAACTAAATCAATACATTAGGTAGTCTAAAATATTTAACTAGATAAATTATGCCTCACTCATGGACTCAAGGGCTAGTTTAGACTTGGGGATGAGTTGAGAAGGCTTGGAATGGAAATATTGTTATCTTTTCTTTATGAAAGATAATTGATTCCGCATTGAACTGCATGTGGGGCCAGGTTTCGTAAGAGGTCTCCAGGGTAACCCAAGTTGGGGGTTGGGGCCTAGTAAGATTCGCCAGGGTAACCCATGCAACATTGCGATGATGCTCTTCCTTTAACAACCATGTATGATTTGTTTCCCTCTATGTTATTCTTGGGCCTCTCAAAGCACATGTTGGCATTTGTATGTAGATGCTTTATTGGTTATTCCTTATGTTGGGCACATCTTATGTTGGTTATATCTTATGCTGGAGATTGCCTTATGTTATTATGGATCTTGTTGTGAAGTCTTCTATCCTTGTTTTGTTTGATGGCTATTGTTGGGGTCCTTCTTGTCATATCTTAGCATGGGGGGTGGGCCTTCAGATCCACGCGGTTGGGTGGAACATGCTATGCACCCCATTGGGTCCCCAGTCATTGATCGAGAAGTGCGAAATTGTACCTTGCAATGACTCCTGAGTTGAACCAAAGTTGAATCCAGTATTGCAGCTTTGTACTCCTTCATTTCAAATGTATCATTCCATTTTATTGTATCTTCCCCATTCATGTTGGGAAGCGGCCTTGTAATATTGTAATCCTTGATTAATGTGTTGTACATGTTCATGTTATCTTATGGTTACTGGTGTACACTTACCTTTCATGTGATGTAATAATATTGTTGTGAAAAGTAATGTAGTCATGTAAACCCGAGGGATTTGTTATATGTAGTTCATGTTTAGTTTCATTTCATGTGATATATGATTATTATGATGTATGTTAGTATTTTTTTTTTTTAAATTGGTGCCATAAATGTTAGATGTATTAGTATCCTTTGGGGTTGCTTGGCGGGGCATTAGAGGTACTCCCCTTTGAATTTCTTAATGGAGTTGGGATCCCAAATGCGATCTAAATGGATCTTTGCTGCAAACTTAGGAAGATATTCACTAATGTACAACATGGTTTGGTATACCATATATCCCTCCACCATAGAACCCTCAGGATGTGCTCTTTGTCTAACCAAATCCTTCAAAAATTTCAAGTGCCTCTCAACCATCCACATTGACCTTGTGTGTACAGGTCCACACAATTCAATCTCCTCAACTTGGTGTATGAGGTAGTGTTCTTGTGCATTGAAAAATGTTGAAGGTAGACACTTTTGTATTTCACACATTAGACAAGGAATTTTTCTCTTCCAATAATTTATATCTTCTTTATGGATTTCTTTAGATGATAGCCATCTACAAGTGATTCAAGGCGCAAATATATTAACGATATTTAACAAAAATATACAATATATTACATAACAAGTAAAACAAATGGCAATTATAAGATGTATACAACAAATTAAACAAATCTCGCTACTTACCTCATGTATTTTCCAAGATCATATATAACTTCCTTCACATTGTTGTCAAAGTTGTCTGGAGAGATAGAGGTAGAGCGTCTTTAACAATTATAAAATGATCTTTTCATTATTTTTCCAAAAGTAGTAAACACAATACACTGAAAAGTACATGCATTATACAAGTGTATATAATATACCAGAATAATTACCTTAATGAAGGTATGCCAATCATGCGTTTTCATCCCTGACCCAAATTCACCTTTCTTTGTTATTATATTGTTTATGTTCGCAGCAAATCCTGTGGGAAATCAAATTTTTTGTATGACTTCTTTTATAGCATTGCTTTGCTGCTCTGTTAATAACCAAGGAAGGGCACTTATATTAATTTGGTCTCCATCATTATTCAATTCAATGACATTTTTCATTGCATGATTGGCTTCCTGAATGTCACTACAAATTTTGACAATTTTTTCTTTGTCATGCCTTCCATCCAATATTTTCCATAATGTTTATGTTATATTCTTTCCGATATGCATTGTATCAAACAAATGCACAATTTGTAGCTGCTCATAGTAGGGCAACCTACTAAATTGTCTGGGATAACTTTTCAGTCCCTGTGGAAGCCGGCCATTAATGCCTTGACGACCTTCATGAAGCATATAAGTTAAACAAATTAACAACGACAATCATTGTCAATTACAACATGAGTAAAGACACAACACAATATAAAAATATAAATTCAAAACATATCATATATGATAGATAAACAATTTGATCCGATGTATAACCTTGATGATTAATTCTATTATATTCCAACTTCCATAGGTGAGGTGACATTCTTCATGGTTTTGATGTAGTCTCCTCTTACCCATTGAAAGATGTTTTTCAGTAGTTGGATACTTATGATTTCTATGGAGGAAGTGCCTATACTCATCAAACACCTACTTTCCTAAACTTGTTGAACAATGAGATTTCATCTTTGGACCACAAATTGGACATGCAAATTTTCCCTTTGTTTGAAGACCTGCAAGATGATATATAATTGGATTAAATATGTCAATTTTTATATTTATATATAATGAATAGATTATTTTAAAAACATTCATTATATCTACTTCATCAAATTAAATATTGTTAAAGTGCAGTCGAATGTTATAACATACCACAAAAATGTGTTAATACAGGGCATCTTAAGATTGTCCACATATAAGCATTGCATAGGTGGTGCATTTTCCTATTGGTGCAGGCGTCATACATAGTGATGCCATTCCCTTAACTTTAGTAACTCCTTCGATAAGAGGCTCAATATATACATTCATATCTTTAACTTGGTACTTACCTTGTTGAATGAACATAAACATTACATAATTAATATAACCATTTTACTGCAATATATATAAATTAATGTACATGACTATTGAATGAAAAAAATATAAGTCATTATGCAACAAATAAGACAAATGAGATGCTACTACGTTAAAGAAAATTGATGTAAACAAATACCTGGAACAATCATTGACAACATTATGTGCTTCCTCTTTATTGACATCCATGGAGGAATGTTATTGTTGATAACAAAAACAGGCCACACTGAGTAAATAGATCTCAGCTCTCCAAATGGATTGACACCGTCCGCTCCCAATGAAAGCCTGAGATTATGAGGTTCTTCTTTAAAGTGTGGCCATTTTTCCTCCATGTCCCTAAATGCAGAACCATTCGTAGACATTTGAAGAATGTCATCTCCACTTTTATTCCATGCATGGTAATCCATAAATTGCGCTAAGATTTTGCACCTAAATAATCGTTGCATACCTGGAATAATGGGAATATAACAAAGAACCTTGCTAGGCACCTTTTTTGTTAGTTGATTTTGGTATCTACTAATATGACATTACGGGCGATACATTTGCAAATTCTTGTTGTTTATGATATATAATATGATCATTGAGACATGCATCTATTGCTTGATACTCCATTCTAATATATTTCATAATGGCAGATAAATCTTGGTATGAGCGAGGTAAAATATTTGATGGTGGTAACAAAATTCACCAATCAATCTACAACAAAAAATAATTTGTTAATATAAAGAATATTAATGGTACATATTTCATCCTTTATTTACTAGTGATGAACTAACAACAATTAAAATAGATGAAAAAAGATGACATTTATGACATACCTTAACATCCGTGAGATTGCTATGTTTGATAAAACATTCATAACCTTAAAGTTCAACAACAACAATACAACAGAGAGAAGGGTTGTTTCAGAGCCTTCATAAAGGGGCACGTATGCCTTGTCAAGTACAGGTAAATCATGAACATCATCAAAGTCATCTTGATCATCATGATTAACTCTGCCACTAAATGTGGCATGGATCAATGTATTCATACCATCATCTTCAACTATGTTTTCTGGTGGATGTTCATCTTCTTCCATAGGATCATTAACTTCATCTTCGATATTCATAGCTCAATGTTCATCCGCTTGCAAAACCACATTCTCTAGGCTGTGATAATCCATATCATCTGCCCTAGGGCGTCAAACCTTTATAATAATGATAGACATAAATAAACCATGATCATTATCAAGCGATTATATATATATATATAAAATGTTAAAACAATATAAACATTTGCAAATTCAATCAATATAAACACATATAATGAACAACTTACCAATGGACGATAATCATGCCCCCCTTCAACATGACCATGATGCCTACAATGTTTCTTAGCTATTGTGATTAAAATTCATCTTGTCTTTAAGCCCTTGCAATTATTGCAAGGACAATAACATTTCCCATCACCCTTTCTTTTCAATCTAGCCCACAATCTATCAAGTGTCTCTTCATTTTATTCTGGACTAGTATTATTTGACATGATTTTTCTTTACCAAGCTTGACTATTTAGATCTTCAAAAATTATCAAACTCACACTCCAATAATTTTTATTCATAGACAGGTGACATAGTCTAATAATTATGATATTTTACACCAAAAAAGTTTGGCATGCAACCACCCTTGCAAAAGAGAAGATAGTCTGAAGTTAATGACCCCAAAAAACACTTTACAATGCTAATTCCAAAACTTATTAAATTGATTTTACTATGATTTTCAACCATTAAGACTCCTAAAATTAGAATATTGAACTTGATCACAAAATTTCTACAACAATGGAGGTAGCGAGCTAGTAAGAGAAAGTGACCCATTCCTAAGGAGCAACGAGTCATAATCATCATTGCTAATCTCAATACGGATTTATCCTTTTAGTTAAAGATGCAATGTGTCACTTCTTATGACGAGCTTATCCCTAGGGCCCTCAACATTGAGAGAGCCCTAATAAAAAAATAGAAGCATTGGTAAGAGCATGATTAAGGTACAAACCCTAGGCCTCTGTAGAAACATAAACTATAACTATAGCAGATTAGTGAGGTTGCAATACTAGAAAGATTGAGACATTGTAGGTAATAACAAAATCTTGCAATCTAAAGATTGTAGCCAATAACAAGCACACTATGTAGCTTATTGACATTTTTAAATGCAATCTACGGTAAGAAGAATGATAGTCACTTGAGATGTGACAGTAAAAAATAGGCTAAGCAGTAACAAGATAATAAAGCTCAAACTTTGCATAGTAAAGTGGAGATTTTAACAGTGAGTTTCCTTACCGCTTTGCTGACCTTAAGGGTTTTTCAAATGCTTTTGGTAGTGTTAGACAAGGCAAATGTAATTAGGGAATGACTATCCAAATGAAGTAACAGTGGTAATCATAGGTTCAATGTTTCTTCTTAGCCATTAATATTGTATAATGGAGGTAGTGGATTGCATGTTTGAGCAGTGTTTTGAGACTCACCAAAGATGAGAAAATAGTGAATAATACCTTGTGGACTATGAAGTAGTGTCAATAAGGTTGAAGGATCTTAAGAACTACAATACTATCAAACAATGAGTCCCCTGTAGTAAGTAGGCAGTCTATAAGGCATAGTTTGATTTTATAGAAGGATGCTCATGAAAAGAATCTTCAAGTGATAGTGAGTGAACTATTTGAGATTGTAGCTAAGGGTGCAATAACCAGTCTTAAAGGAAGTTAGCAAAGCAGTAAATGTGCAAGAAAATTGAATCGTACACAACAAACAATTCACAATGTTATCTTCCATAATGCCTTGAGTTTGAAGACAAAAATCTCATTGTATCATCATGATGAAAGTGGTGAGCTTAATCGTCAATCACTGACAAACATGATTTTAAAACATGCTATTGTGCTTATGGAGGCAACATTTTAAGTAAGGCAGTGAGTGGTGGTTTGGAACAATGGCAGGTATGAAGGACTTGCTTTATATGCATACTATGCAGTCTAGCTTAAGACAACCTTCTTAAAAGAGATTGAAGGTGGATTATGGAACTCAAGGGTTACCATGAAAAGGATTAAAGCAAAGACTGAGATCTATTTAAAAGCCACGGTTATGAAGATATTAAAGATGTCACATGCAAAAACCTAGTAGCTGGAGTAATGAATACAATGCCAAAGAGGATAGTGTGTTGGGGCAGATTTAGGAGATCTCCACATTATCTAATTACAAGGAAATGCATCATTTATTTATTTTTTTAATTAAAAGAAATTATTCTAAACCCTATATAGGCTACATTGATACTTCAAAAGCTTCTGAAGGAATTTTAGATTATGCAAATATATGTCAAGTACAACATTCATAAGGTTTAGAAAATCTTGATCACTCTCTAGAATAGCCTATTAAACATGGGTTGTGCTTGAATGCACTACATAATTGATATAACACAACCACTTTGCATATCAACCAGAGTTATAGGCTCTTTATTGCAGCAAGAGGTAATCACTCTTCGATCATGCTATAATTACATCCTATCCTGTTAAACTTGAGACAACCTGAATGCACCCAATGATGATTGACACCTATATTATACAACCTGAATTAACTACATTATATGAGTGCCTCCATTTCTATCACAACATAGCCACATTAAATTTGGGTCACACATGAATGCATCTTGTAATTGTTATAGCACAAATGTGCCACATGACCAATACAATTATGGATCACATAATTATAGTCACAAGAATCTGTTCCTCCATTGTGATCTTATGGTGATTCCACACAACAAAATCTGAACATGAAATTCTCAAAACCCTTAACCTCTAAAAATGAAATCTGATGAGATATTGCTTTAAAATATGATTTTCAAACATGGAACTACAAATCTAACTTCACAACTGAATTCTATTTTAAGACAATGACTACCCTCAACCTGGTGATATCTTCTTGAATTTTTTCTGAATTTTCCCAAGAAAATCATCCTTAGTTCTCCAAAAACTGTCTCAAGTAGAGAAAAACATTGTCGCAATAAATCAAGCACGAACTCACTTTTCTTTATGTCGGCCACAATTTGATTTTTTTTAATTTTTCATGTTTGTCAAAAATTTGACGAAAATAATAGCCGACATTTTGACGAACCCCAGGTTCGTCAAAATTTCGATGAACATCGGGGATAAACTTTCAAAAAATTAGAAATTACACATCAAATTTTACAAGCACCCGATGAACATCAAATTTTACATATTTCGTCAAACAGTTTCATTGTATTTTGCAGTCAAATGTATTAGTGTCACAAGAAGGGCCAGTTTTAGCTATCCCTTGCCCCCAGTCTTATACTTTACATAATTCTTGTAAATTAGGTCTATTCTTATAGGAAGCAGACCAACTCGGGTAGGCCAAAAGTGGTCCAATAGGTATCCACCATAGGATACCAAGGGTTGATATCCAATGTCATGCACTACATGCATGGCATGCTCATGGAAAAATTTTAAACATTTTTGAACAATAGAGGTGATTCCATTCATGGAAGCTAGCCAAGGTATGCCTAGCTTCAACCTAAATAAATCTGACTCTAGAATAACATCAAGAACTATGTCAACAACCCTAGGTCCAACTAGGATGGACAAGGTTATTGAGCCATATAGTTTGAGACACATACCATCGTGTGTATAGATGGTAGATTTTGTTTCTTCATATTCTTCCCTCTGTAATGAATTTAGTACTGGTGTTTCTTCCATGATGACATTCACATGGCTCAAGGGGTCCACCAAGACCCCTGTCACAATGTTACCATTGAGGTGAGAGAGAATGTACAGGGGAAAGGGCTTGTTGTTTAAGGGAAAATCTTATGATGTGAATGTTATATCCATCAAAATTGGTACAAGTAGAGCAATAGACGCCACCATGACCATGTTAACATAGGCCTTAGGTTGAGTAACAAAATTAGCAAGATCAATAATCATGTTAGCAGAATGTGATGGAAATGGGTCCATGTATTTCTATAATTCATTGTTAGTTTTCACCACTGATTTGTTAGCATTTTGTTTACCCCCATTGAGATGAATGGTATCATCCTCGATGTGGTCATGTATCTCATGATGCAACCGCATACATCATTAAGTATCATGTCCATTAACTTAATGGTATTGACAATAAGTGCTTCCATCATACCAATTAGGGTAAGGCTCCTTAAGAGGCTTAGGAATCAACAAGGTTACGATCTTATCCTTCAACAACTTCTGTAAGATAGAAGAATAATTTTTTGATAACTTTGTGGACTTTTAGTTACATCTAAGGCCATTATCATTAGTAGTGGCTACTACATTCGTAACATCTTTTCCTTTCCCAAAGATTGATACGATGGACTTTCCCTTAGCAGGGAGTGTGAGGAGGATCCCCCAAAACGAATGAATTACTGGTGTACTCCCAGCGCCAGCAGTTGCAGGCACCTCCCGCAAGGAAAAATCTTCAAAGCCAGCTCCCTGGTATCCTTCGCCAGGTATCATCCTCCAGTGCCGCAAAATCTCCGGTGGCCGGATGAGATTCAGTGGAAAGCAATGGAGCGCTTCGATAGGTGCACCCAGCGGAAACTGCGATTCTTTCATGATCCCTGTTTCAGCGACCGCACCAGATCCACAAAGGCCGTCTCCATTGTCCCTGGAATCAACTGGCGAAATCAGATTCATGCTGGAATTCCAAACAGCGCAGAATCCCAGGCAGCGGAGCATGTCGATCTGATGTTGCATCCGAGCGACCGGAAGCGGTCGGTTTTCTCCTGGCGCCAGAACGCGCACTGGGCGGGTGAAACTGCAATGGCATATCAGTTGCTTCGGTGGATCCCTTTCTACCACCATGGTTTCTTTCAACGGAGCGGCATTCCTGAAGAGCATTTCAGGATCTGCCAACGGGAAAACTGGGGCTGGCCAACGTGGAGGCAATGAAGATGAAGGCCAGCTTTCCAGACCCACCAACTGGAGCCTATATCCACCTTATCTTTGAAGGGTATTTAGAATAGTCATTAGGAAGATAGAGGATGTGAGGAACCTCCCTCTAGAACCACCTTTCACCAATGCCACCACTAGAACTGACACCTGGTGTGGACTCCATACTCAGGAACCACTACCAAAGCCACCTCACCACCTGTAGGGCTATAACCACCCTCAGATCCCAGAGCCACCACCGCTGGCCTCCATCAAGACCACTTGGCTAATCTTCAGCACCAATTCTTACCATGAAATCCACCACCATTTCCAAATCCTCCACCACTCATCCTACCAAAACCTCCACCACTAGAGGTGACATGAGGGTTAAAGCTAAAGCCCAAAGTGACCTTGTTTACTTTGATAGTTTTGGGATTTTTGAAGACAAAAGGGATGCTAATAGAAGGGACCACATCGTCCATGTAGACTGACATGGGAGGCATTGATACTCCTAACTTCCCTTCATAATCTTCAAAAGTGGCTCCTTGCATAATACTAGGAGTGTTCACAAGAGCACACACTTCTATCAGACTAACAAGACTAGCTAGGAGTTCCAAGCGTATTTGATCCTTTCCAATCATATACTTTAATTCACTTATGACTTGAACAGTCCTATCCATCTTCAAGTTTCTTTCCAAGTGATTTTCTAAGGCACCCAACCCTTTGCTAAGGGCGGAGACATATTCCAAAGGGATTTGAACAGCCTCATGCTCATCCATCGATGATGGTTTGGGGGATGCACGAAGAGTGGGGATGTGATTGATCTCATCAGAGAATCCTAATTCACCCCTTGAAAACTACTCCTGCATGACCACACTAACTTTCAGACGTGATAAAATGCTTGTAGAGAAACCAGTAGTGACCATCCTTTCCATCAGGAGGTGTTGTACACTTATCCTAATGATATACCCAGAAGTTGTAGAGTGGGTTGTGATGCTCATAAACCTTCACAACACTTAGGAATATAATGGTCGTGGGATATAGAGGAGGGATCTCAATACCAACATATGAATATAAATTGGTTCACATTAGGTTCACCAAAAATGTAAGAGAGGGGGACCAACCATGTTCAAGGCCCTAGGTCATAGAGGGCCAAGAGCAGAAGGTTTCCCTAACTTACCTTAGCTTAACAGGGTGTTAGGAAATGTGGGACAAGAATGATGAGGACTATAAAGTCCTTCAATCAATCTACATACTTGAAATATAGGATGGGGCTAGGTGAACCAGTTTTCGGGTTCAACACTATGCCTGAGGAAGCCCTCTACCCAAGGACAGAAGCAGGGTCCTGGGATGATAGCTTGGCACGTTGGTGTCTCTCAAGTGTGTTGGCATCTGTACAACTAGACAACTAAAGAGACAAGGTCAAACCTAGGAAAACAAGTTAACGGCCTAGCTAGCTACAACTAAAGGGCCAAAATAATGATATTAAGTATACCAAATATGCTCTAATATGATAAAGTAAAAATGAAAGAGTTATTGTGGCAAGAATGATCTCAGAAAGAAATTTGTTTGCCAACTAGCTCCCCAAAAGCACGTCCACTTACACACAAAGAGGAGGAAAAACATTGGGTGGTTGTGTCTGGCCTACCTCAGTCAGACCCTCGTTTAGGTGTTTCCAACTCCATGGACTACCAAGAAAGCAAGTATGATAAAGAAATTAATGTAATGAAGAACACTAAAACACTACAAAATAGTAAATGTGCTTACTCAACCAAGTAATAGAGGAGAGTAATGGGAAGCTTACCACCTCCACCAAAAGCACTCAAGGCTAATGGAGGAGAGAATGAGAGTACTCGAGCCTCTACTACAATGGTGTTGTCCCAAACTTGCTCTACTAAAGTGATGGAGTGAAGTTGTTGCTGCTATGGAGTGCAAAAGTGCTGCTAGAAGTGCTTGAGAATGCAAGAAGTGAGTGCAAGGGTGTGAAGAAGCTGAACTCAAAGATTGGAAGAAGTTGAAATGCATGTAGAAGGAAGGAATTTGAAGGAGAGATGAAGAAAATGTCCATATTCAGGTCAGTTGGCTGAAGAGGGAATTACAAGTCGATTTCCAATGGGAAGTGTAATGCCTCTACAGGTTCAATCGTAGGAATCTGCAAGGGATGTAAGCACGCCACGCGAGTGTCCCCAATAGAAATTCCCCCACCGACACTCAAAATAGGCACCAAGTGGAATGAAAGTAGTGGGCTTAGGTGTAATTAAGCCTCTGAATTTGCTTTTATAAAATGGAGAAGGGGAAAAGGGGAATTTTCTTAGGGGTTTCAAATTCACTCCTATACAACTTTCTCAAAACATGTGGAAGTTCATGTAGAGGTGTGGCCAAACAAAGGGGATGAAAAGCATTTCCACACAGTCTTGGTTGTGGTGCAACCATGAATTGTTGTGCAACAAGTACTTGAACTAGACACCTATGGTAAACATAGAATTTTTTTGGAAGAGATATTAGCCTTCTTGGAGGATAACTTTCTATGCACGTCATTGGTGACCTTACTCACAGAGGAGTAGGTGGAGAGTTATGTTGCAACAAGTCTTCAAAAAGTGGATCTGCTACTCCTTAAGCCCTCAGTCCTCGCGTATACCTTCTATCCACCTGAATGTAGATTTAAACAAGATATGGATCAAAAGTAGCAATATACAAGAAAACAATAAGAAATTGGAAAGCTTATTCACTTCAATCAAAAGCATGAGGCTTTAATTGTGTGTTTCATTCCCTAGTGGAGTCACCAAAAAACTATTAGGTAAAAATTATGTAATCACCTTTTCAATAGATTACACAGCCTAGATTTCAATCACAACTATGTGAGATATTATCTCTCCTCTTAGAAAGGGGAGGTTCCCTTCTTACTATCAACTATGAAGCATCGTAAAACATCTTCTTTGAAAAAAGATAGAAGCATGAATGTGACACACCCCCCATTTCATAATTGTAGTGTACATTTTGTAAATGCTTAATTAGTTTTACTTAGCTTATGTTAGTAGTAAGAAGGGAGCCTCCCCTTTCTGAGAGGAGAGATCATATCTCACACAATTGTGGTTGAAATCTAGGTTGTGTAATCTATTGAAAAGGTGATTACATAATTTTCACCCATCAAAGGCCCCTTTGGGTTTTAGCTATGTTGCACCTCAGGCTCAGGGTTTCCCTATTTCTGGTGTTGATGACTCTATAGGTAGCAACACCAAGGGCTCTAGTTGTGCAAGTGGTCGAGGTCCTTTTGTCCATACTTCATCTATTGATCTTGTTCTTAATAAGTTATGTTACAAAATATGGGGCACATTGAAAGTTAGCTGGCAAGTTTGGTCAGTTCCTCCTCTCAACCTATGTTCTAGGCATTTCACCATCATAGTCCTCTTTCCATTTCTATTTTCAACACCTCAAGGGGTGGAGATTCCAAATTTTGAAAATTATAATGGTAGTGGGAACACTTGGATGCATGTCTCATCCTTTAACATGATATGTATACATTTATTTTATAGTGATGCTTTGTTGGCCAATTTGTCCCCAAATTCTCTCAAGGATGCTACCTTGGAGTGGTATTGTGCTTTACCCAATAATTTTATTTTATATTTTGACCAATTAGTCAAACAATTTCTCTAGCAGTTCCAAGCTAACATTAAGCTGAAGATGGAATTTAATGATCTCGTTTGGTGTAAGCAGGGAACGGACAAGAAGTTGTCTAAATTTATAGCTCAGTATCAAGATATTTTTTCTTAGATTTCCTACCATTTTCTTGACTCTAGTGTTCAAAAGTTTCTCATTAGGAGTTGCAGCCTATGCTACAAGAGTTTATTTTGATAAAATATCCTCCTTTCACACATCTATGTGTCACTTTGAGAGAATAATGCCAAAAGATTGTTTAGTATGAGGATTCTTCCTCATTCTCCTATTAGGATGGTCAATGAGTCATTTTGGTCTCAAGTAAGAACAAGGTCATGGCTAACATGGTCTTTATTCCTGCAAAAAAATGATACAAGATGAGTACATAAATTTAACTAAGTTATCAAAATCGCACACTAATATCTTGCAAAAATTATTAAAAGATAAAGTGATAACATTACCTAATATTTGACCATTTTTTGAGCCATATCTTGAATGGTACAACTCTCAAAAGTTTTTCCAATTCTATTGAAATTTTGGGAATGATACCGAAAGATGTGTCTTCCTATGTCATGTGATTTAAGACCGCATTGATGATAGGACCATCCATCTTGATGGAAGAAAGAAAAATTCTAATAAATTTGTAGCCAAGCCTAACAACCAATTATAGATATACACATATCTGTTCCTATCACACTCTGTGAAATTTTTCATCCCTTATGAGTCTGCCCCATATGAGTACATGAATATGGTCTCATTCACCCCTATTTCTCTTGCATGGGTATGTGCAAGATCATGAAGGGCCAAAAAGTGGCGTTATGATGGGTGTGTGTAGGGTATGTGGCTAACGTATTTTTTTTTACCCAAAATTGATGAAATGAAAAGGGT
>VDFB02000015.1:287563563-287617120 GCA_007258455.2 Sequoia sempervirens
AACCATGTTCAATTTTGTATTTTATTTCTCCAAAATATTTTGAGGTGTTGGACTTGATTCATTCTAATTTATTTGATCCTATTAATGTTCCTTTGACTACAAAATATATTTATTATGTTTAACTCATTCATTATTATATAGTAGGATATTTGATGCAGGGATAGGTGGCTTTCAACTACATCAACACAATTCAAGTTAGTTCAATCCTCAAAAGATTCACAATACTAACTCTGCCCTTGGCTAGTAGGTCTACAAACTGATATTTGGAAACTTCTCTCACAATCCACTTATCAACTACAGAGACTTTAGATAGATTTGAACCCCCTTTTTGGCCATCTTTAACATGTTTCAAAACCAATATAGGTTCCTTTTGAACAATTCACTCTAACTCTTGTGACCATGTCCTAAAAGACCAATTGGGTCTATTTTTCAAAGAAATTCCTCATAAAACTCACAAGAAACCTAAGATAACTTCTCAAACCTTATAGATAGGCAACAAAAAGCCATTTTCAATAACTTTTAGGTCTCCAAACCCTCATCCAACTGCTATTATAGTAAACCCCCAATTTCACCATTAGACGGTAGGGTTTATTTAAACTAGGGATTCCCAACCTCTCACAACCATAAAATTGCCTCCAACACGCTTTAATATGTCTTCCAATTCTCACAAGTCCAACTCTCAACCTCTACACAACTTATTTCATCAAACTCTCTCCTCATTTTCATGTCCAATTCTTCACAAAACCCTCAAGACAGTCAATGTTTATCCCAAAACTCATCATATAAATCACACTTAATGTTCTACCATCCTAAAACTAACTTCCTATGCCTATTCCACTTAGTTACAGTGGTTACAGTACGTGGAATGGGCTTTTACTCCATTTTAGGGCTTCAAAACTACAATTTGCACTTACAGGCCTGCCTATAGTGTTTTGACAATAAATCAACTTATATTCAATGTGTTGCCTTCAAATTAGATTCAAATAAAATATAAGACCTATCTTCAACTACTCCCACACATTCTTACACAGGTTATTTTTTTACGGTCATGTACAAAATCCTGCAAGTTTAGTTTTTGATGCAAAAATATAGTATTTCAAGCAAAACAGGGGTATTCTTTATTGAATCTTCTTCTCAAATGTTTCAACCACCTCATACATTGATGGAGGACACCTATTTATACATTTCCCTCCTAAAAATTCCCTCCAAACTTCCTAACTACCTTTCCCATTTCATTTGACCGTTGAGCTTCCATTGTATTGCATTTTGTATTACAACATTGACAACTTTTGTTAATTTTGTCATTTTAGAAACTTTAACCCCTTAACCTTCTAAATACCTTTAAATATGACTCAACACAACCTAAAATGGTCTAATAAGACCTTATTTACCAAAATCAAAGACCTCACACACTAAATCCTATAAAACCCTTAATTACATTTTTGCATCTTTATGCATCAATTTGACAATATTGCTCTGCTTTTACAAAATTGGACTTCTAGACTCATTCAAATGGTCAATTAGACCTTATGGATACACTTAAGACCCAAAGACTCCTAAAAAATCCTATTCCAAACCAAACTAGATCAAGTTCAGATAGAAGACGATAGGTACTCCTTCACCAATATGGGTCTATTATCTTAGAAGAAAATATGAAGTCTTTAATATATTCAAAGAGCTTAAAGCTCTTATAGAGGATAAAAAGATAGAAAGATTAATTTTTTGAGGATTGACAATGGCAATGAATTTTATTCAGAAAATTTCAATAGGTTCTATAAACAACATGGTTTTGAAATACATAATAATATTGGAAACGTGAGCATGTAAGTGTATGGTGTTGTCATAGATGGCAACCCATTGTAGAAATGCAAAAGTGTTGGTCCAGAGAATACCAAGTGTATTGAAGGATTGGCTAAGTCCTTTTGTGCATTTTCAGTATTACAGAGCAACAATTTTGTGGTTTGCATTGCTCCATAGTGCATCATCTTGTCATATGGTTCAAAGGTAATAATGATACGTGTTGAAGCAGTCTATATCCAAATTTTTAAGGTTGTATATCTTCCATAACTGAAGATATTGATGACGAATTTTTGAGCTTAGTAATGGCAGAGTTGTAGTTGCAGAGTGCATGTTGGAATGCTTTGCATTCTACTATGGATAATTATTAATTTTTGTGGTTTTGAGGAAGTGTTTGAGGATGTCAGAAGTGTATGCACTCCAAGTGTCAAGAGATTTGGTGGTTCACATGTCAAGTTGTGAATGAATAGTTGGTTCATTTAGTTAGCGCTTCACCAGTTTTGTTATGTGGTGTCGACCTAAGGTTTTTGGGGTCATGCAAAGTTAATTTATGTATGGAGTAGATTTTTTGGGAGTGATTATAAGTCATATTGACCTATTTTGGTGAAGAAAACATTTTGGTTCCCTTCGCAATGGATGTGTGATGAATTTTTGAGCTGACAAGTCATGGTGTTGCACATTTTATCCAATTAGACTAACCTAATTGATGTTATGGGTGTTTGTGGTATATATGTAATGACGAAAAAGATTCTACCTCTTCCTGGCTTAATTTGGGAATAATTAATGATAGATTGGACTTGATATCACCTTGATCTAGTGTTGTGATGTGTTTTACACAGCCACATTAGGTTTTGGGCCCTTCTAAGCTGAATAAACATAACTTTTCCCTAATTTAATTTTGTGAAATGTATTTATTTACATCTTCACATTGAATTTAGGAGGCTTGTAAATTAATTGGACCTAATCTAGTGTTTTAATATGTTCTACATATTCACATTGGATTTAGGGCCCTTCTAAGCTAAATAGACCCAGTTTTGCCTTAATTTAGTGTTGTAAAGTGTAGTTTTTTACACTTTCACATTGGGTTTTGGGACCTATTGCATTTATTACATTAATATCATCATTAATATGCCCCTATGACCCTATATTGTGCATCCTAAGGTATAATTTAATCAAAAACCCGACAAAATCAACATATAAGCTTAATTTATTCACTACCCGACACCCTAGCTGGCAAAATAGCCCCTGCGGGATCCATTCGCCACTTTGGGTGAATGAGTCCCATCTAGGTGGGACTCATTCACCCAACTTCGTGAATGACTTCCATTTGAGTAGAAAAAACTAGCTTTTTAATTCAAATTTCTTCCATGTCGGCCTTGGGGATCAAATTAATGGTCATGTGAGTGCATTTCCTATATAAACAAGCTTCCAAATCATTATTTCATCATGCATTCATGCTATCAAGTCAAGCAAGGTTAAGCATTCCAAGCCTTCACAATATTGTTATAAGAGCATTCAATATCATTTCTAAGGCATTCAAGGGCATAATTATTCATCAATTGTTGTAGCAATTCAAGATCCATCATCATGGAAAGGTTCTAATTGCATTATTTCATGTTCATGATTCATTATCTTATTTCATCATTTGGTTTAATTACCTAAAAAGGGTTTGCCCAAGGCAAACCCCTATTCCCTAGCAATCAACACTTTTGCTCTCTTTCTTTGTTTCATTGGAGATCTGGGTGCTTTGAAGACTTGAAGATCATTAAATATTATGATACAATATTGGAGAAAGTTGGAGTTTTCTCCCCATTTGCAAGGTTGTAGTCTTCACCAAAAAGTCACCTACACCCCTGAAATCGGGGTTTCAAATCTAGAAACAAAGAGGAACAAAAAGAGCAGACATTGAAGGTCAAATTCAGATTTTTAAGCTCCAAAAAACCCTAACTGGAATCATTCACCACAAGTGGGAGAATGAATCCCACTAAGAGTATATTTTACAATTTTTGTAGATTGGATACCTTTTAAAACTTGCTCTAGGACAAAATCGAGTGGGTGATTTTCCAGAATGGTGAATAAGGTCCCACTAGGTCAAAATTCAAAATTTCTAGGGTTTCAGACCTCTTTCCAATTGTTTCCAAACTCCCAGGTGCACATCATTCATTCCATTACCTTTCTATTTTGTTTTGTTGGCATTTCTAAGTCATTTTGTAGGTCATAATACTCAATTAGGGTTTTGCATTTCATTGTCTTTTCCAAGTTTAGGCTTGGTGGTGAACCCCTCAATAGATCATCTTCATCCCCTAGGAAAACCCTTAGCAATATCTCTTTCTCTATTGCAAAGAGATATCAAGGGTTACCCTTAAATGAAATTGGGAAAGTGTGGGTATGCTCTATGTCTAAAACCATATGATAGCATATTTCCCTAACCACTTTTTCACCATTTCAATATAGAAGGTTGATTTAGTGTGTGATGAATGCATGTATATATTATGTATGAGGTGTGATATAAAGTGAAGTGTGAAAGGTGATAGTGGTGAAGGATGAAGTTTGTAAATTCAATATTCAAATCATAATTGGAATTGTGTCTTTAGCATGTTGTAGATGCATTATTAGCAATTCAAAATTTAACAATGAGTCATTCTTCTATTATTTTTTTCTATTCTAGATAGTGAGTCCTTTGAGTAGTGAGCCTTTCTCTCTAGATAGTGTGTCCTTGGACAATGAGTCCTCCATTTTTTAATCCATTGTAACTGGGTATAATATATTGTGATCTAATCCTCAACATGGTTTTTCCTTGATTAGGATTTTCAACGTAAATCTAGTGTTCTTATGTTTATTGATGTGATGCATGCTTTAGTTTTTCCTTTCCATCTATGATTTTGATGAAATGATTTGAATGCATGTTTAATTTGATGAAGTTAATGAATTTTAGTGAATACTGATTCACCCCCACCTTCTCAATATTTCAGGTTTTCAAAAATTGGTATTAGAGCTTGGTTCCTTCAATTGGATTAACAACTGAGGTAGATCTTGGAGGTTGAACGTGCATGGAAACTAGGAAGTATCATATTCCTCTGGAAGAGATTATAATGGAAAGGTTTACTAAAGAATACTATGAAGTTGATATAGAAGGAGAACTCAAATAAGCCCTTGATGATCCAGATAAAGAAGAATGTGAGAACAAAGATATGAAAGAGAATATTAAGGAAGAAGATGATTGCATTAGGAAGTTGAGGGATCAACTCAAGAAAGTTAAAGAAATATTTAAGGAAAAAATGAGCAACTTAAGCAATCAAATGAGATAATCACTAATCTAAAAGTGCAAGTTGAAGAAGAAAAAAGGGTTGAAGATTGCTTGAATACCAAATTGAAAAAAAAAATTGTAAAATGTTCAAGACTTGAAGAAGAGATTGTGACTTTGAGGAAAAATTTGGAGAAAGAAAAGAATCAAGAGGATAGATTCAAGAAGATCTCCACCTTGCTTGATGATATGCTTGCTAATCAGAAGGCTTCTAAGGACAAGGAAGGATTAGGGTTTGAAAAAAGGAGAAAGCTCAAATGAAAATCAGACTCCAAACTATGTTGAAAAGAAGAATAATAAGAAGAGCAATGTCAAACAAGTCTGAAACCAAAAGAAATATTTCAAGAGACCTCCTATCAGACAACCAGTTGCACAAAGGTATTCATCTTTTAATGGTTATTGTTATTCTTGCAGTAGATTTGGACATAGAGCTGTAGAATATCAAAGAAAAATAAATCAAAATTTTCAATCTTTTTTGGGTCATTGTTATACTTGCAATAGATTTGGTCATAAGGCTAGTGATTATAGAAGTCAGTTGATGAATGGTTATAATAATGGTATGATGTTTCAATCATTCAATGTTTATCTTTACTCATGCAATGGGTTTGGGCATAAGGCTTTTAAATGCAAAAATAAAATAGAAAGAAGTGAGTTTTCTCAACAACAAAGTGTTAAATGATACAAGTGCAATAAACTAGGACACATAACTAAGTTGTGTAAAAGTAAGAATGTGAAACCCTCTAGTTCACAAAAGAAGATTGATCCAGTAAACAAGGCTAATTCGATTGAGGTAAAGAAAGAGATGAACAAGATATGGAATAAAAAGGAAGATAATGATTTGAAGAACGAGTTTGTGCCAAATTTTGTTGCAGATGTTTCCTCTAAAAACAAGATAGAGAGATTTGGCTCAGGGGGAGATTTAGTAGAAAACTTTTTAAACCCCCACCAAAGGTGAGATGTCGATGTCTTCAGCATACTAGTACATGTGTTGGTTGATGTGCTTGACATGTTGGTGAAATATTTAGTGTGAAATGTCTAGTTGAAGAGATTTTCAAAATGATTAGAGGTGCCTATGATGATGTGGAGATGGTTTGATAACTTTTTGGCCTACTTCATACTGTTGCATTTATTACACATTTTAGGTCATTGGAAAAGGGTTTATATTTCATTATACATATTCTAAAAGTCATTTTTGTTCAAGAATTTGAAGTGGAAAGCAAATCAAAAGGGATATGAAGCAATTATGGTGCATTGTGTGAAACCCACTGATGAATTCCAAAGGTATTTATCATTTTCTTGCAAACCTTAGTTTTAGAGTAGTTCAAGATGTTTACTCCTCAAGTTATTGATGTGCTTGAGAGACCAAGACCTAAGTTCAAGAAGAACCTATACAATTATATGGAGACAAATCCTGAAGGTGTTTTTTCTAGGGTTCCAAGTGGTGTGATGCATATAGAGTATGTGTGTATTTACATTCATATGAAGATGGATGAGTATGATCACTTGAAGTTGGCAGAATTTAGGGAGAAGGCTCTAACTAGAGATGATTTCAAGTTGAAATCGTGGTATGAGAGTTTGATGGAGAATAATTTAGATGTTTGGAATGAGTTTCCTAATTTCTACTATGAAGATGAGTGGGTGAAGTATTTCCTTAGCATAATTCATGACAAACTCATGTGGTTGGGTATCACACATGATAAACAAGGATGCAATTAGGGAGGTCACTAGTTTGTGCTCCACTAGACCAATTATGACATCAAAGGCCATGAAGAATGATGTTGTAATGAAGCTTACTGGTGTGAAGTTTGACAAGCATTCCCTAACGGTGAATGACATTGATGATTTGGTAGTGAAGTATGCATCTATAATGATTGGTTACAATATCTTCTACACAAATAGAGAAAATTTGTTTCTACCACCGCAATTCATACAACTACTAGATGGTGAAGGAAGCTAAAGGAAATGATTTGTGTGAGCTTCTAAGATTGCAGATAATGGAGAACTTGTAGAAGACAAAAGATTCAAGGTACTTATTTTGATATGGTACTCTTGTTATTTGATTGTTTTTTACTTTCTTATAGTGTTGCCTGAAATAAAGAATGTTATATATAATGATAGTATTCCAATAGCCATAAAAATTAAAGATCACTTGAGAAGATTTGAATATTTTGAGTCCCGAAAGTTAGCTTTGTGGTGATTTTTTAAAACATTTCAAGACAATATGCAAGAGAGATATAGGATTCTAGCAAGTGTTGTTGAGAAGTTTAAGAATGATATAACATTCATGGTTAGTAGATACCATTTCTATATGGAAGTAATTGAACCCAAAACTATTTCAGTTTTGGAGCTTGGTTATGAGGTGAAAGAAGCTAAAATTATTGGCCTTGTAGAGGTTGTGTTGAGTAAACCTAGAGATCCAAAAATGGATAGGTTTGGTACCTATGAAGAAAAATACAACAAAGAAAACCTATAAAATAGAAAGAAAGATATTGTAGAAAAGGTTGAGAAGATAAAGGCTGATTTGGAAAGAGAGTTCGGTGCCCCTAAATCCCCTACAGAGAAATCCAAAATCACACCTACTCCTCTACAAACTTCCCCAAGAACAATAAGGTCAAGTAGGACCTCAGTCTCAACTCCTGATGTTCCAAAGTCCTCTAGAACAAAGCCTAAAGAGAGTTCTAAGAAGAAAAACGCATCAAGAACCTCTGTGCAATAGAAGGCTCCAAAGAGAAGAAAGAAAGAAATGGAAACTAGAGAAAATTATGTCAGTTATGAAGATGAAAAAGAATAGGAAGAGGAAGGATCCCAATTGGTCCAAAAAAACAAGTCTCAAGTCTCTTAGGAAGATATCAATATAGAAAGAGAAAATCAATGTAGTGGATATAGAAAGTGAAGAGGAAGTAAAAAAGGAAAAGGAAGATTTTATTTTTCAAAGAATAAAAAAGAGTCCTAGATCATGAGAAGAAGAAGGATCATCTAAAGATAATGGAAAAGAGAAAGAGGAAATTCCTTAGATCTATAGATGCATAGTCCCATAAAGTTAGATGCTTTGTTTAGTGGCATTGTAGAGTTTGGTATTTTGAAGGATACTATTGCAATGTATCATGATGCAAATGATGAAAATAAGGCAACCATAGAAGAGGCTATGGTCAAATACATGGTAAAATTCAATACTGGCCTGGGTGAGATTGAGGATGAATTTCTAGATGATCTAAAAGGTGTGTTGAATGTAACAAGAAAAGAGGCTATTGTAGAGGATGCAAAGATGAATACATTTGACTTGGAGAATATTGGTTCCTCATTGTGTCATGAGGATAGACTCAAATTGTCTCATTTATATGGCAAGAGATTAAGGACAAAGCAAAGAGTAAGCACTCTTAGGAGTAGAGATAAGGAATATATTGAGAGGTTAAGGAAAGAGACACTAAAAATAGTGGAAACACTTGCTAAAGAATTGGGAGTCTCTCCAAATGTTGAGTATCAAATGCAACATAACTCTTCCCTCTTGGAAAGCAATGATCCTATCACAAAATGACATGATTATGAGCATGGGTAAGAAGATATGGTGATAGATAACACCCCTCTAGTTGTGGAGAATATTGATGAGAATGGAAAAGAAGATTACTAGGATGTCCCAAAGAAGAATGAAGCTCAAAAGGAACAAATTTTTCCCCCTCTGAAGAGAAGAATACTAAAGAATGTTATTCTAGTGGTGATAAAGAGAATAATGATAAAAATGAAGAAGAAAGCAATAAAATAGGTGGTGAATCTTTTGAACCCTCTAGAGATTCATTAAAAGATCTTTTGGATATGCAATTATAGTTTCAACTGGTGATATCTACACAACAACTATAGATCCCTATACAACAAGGTCGAGTGGACCTAGAAAAGATTTCTCCCCTACACAAGTTATAGCTTGGTGAAGTATTTCATTCCTTCACAAGAAACGGGATTCTTCAAACTCACAAAAAGAGTATTGAGTTGGTTGATGAAGAGGTAAAGGTATTGCAAGAAGGACTTCCTAGAGTGTCTATTGAAAATTCTTTATCCAGTGTGCAACAATTGAAATTATTGCTTGATTCTTTTAAAGAATATTATGTTGGTTTGGAAGAAAATATAGAGAAGGAAATGATAAATAAAGTCAATGATAAGAGGTTAGTTGAAGTTTCTAATAAATCTGGTATTGCACATGCCAAGTTGCAAGGAAACTTGAAGGAATTTTAAAAGTGTTTGGAAGAAGCCAAACATTTGTTTCAATTCTGTTTGAAGTGGTTAGTTTCTACAAGGAGCATTAAAGATTAGATGGACTCAATTGAGTGATCTGGTGAGTGATGCAAATGGAGAAACTGGAGTGATTATTGAAAATTTGCACAATCAATTATTTCTATTGCAAGAACAAAAAGAGAAAACATAAATTAATATAATAAGCTCCATAATAAGTCTCAAACTTACATCTTTTACTCAATTTTTAGCTAATGTTGAGAAGGTGGTGCAAAATAATACAGTGCCAAGTTCTTTAGAAGAAGGAGAAGACCTCCATATTCAATTTGAAAACTAGTTCCATATGCTTTCCTTCACCAAGAAGGGTTGGGAGGATGCAAAGAAATATTGGGAGGTACACCTTGCAAAATTGAAGGTTTCATACAAGGGTGTCTTACCTTCTTCTAGTTAAGATGTACATTTCTACTTTGTATAAATAGTTTTTTTATTTCAATGTATATATGCAAATTTAGTAGATAGTGTTGCAATACAAGTTTTATCAATTTTTATGGATAATATAGAAAGGGTATGTGAAGAAGATAGGGGGAGTTACTTTCATGTAAATAATTCAGGACGGGGAGTGATGCAGAGAACCCTTTTCCCTTGATGTCAAAGGGGGAGTATTTCAGAGAAGTTATTTTGGAGAAGTGTGTTTCCATCAATAAAAAAGGGGGAGATTCTTGGAAACATGAGAATGATAGTGTATGGTGTTATCATTGATGGTAACCCATTGTAGAAATTTAGAAGTGTTGGTCTAAAGAAGACCAAGCATATTGAAGAATTGGCTAAGTCCTGGTGTGCATTTTTAATGTTACAGAGCAATAGTTTTGTGATCTACATTGCTCCATAGTGCATCATATTTTCATGAAGTTTAGAGGTAATAATGGTACATGTTGAAGCATTCTATATCCAAATTTTCAAGTTTGTATGTCTTCCACAGCTAAAGATATCGATGACAGAGTATCGGGCTTAGTAATGGCAAAGTTGTAGATGCAAAGTGCATGTTGGATGCTCCTCATTCCACCATGGATAATTATTATGTTGTATGGTTTTGAGGAAGTGTTTGAGGATTTCAAAAGTGTATGCACTCCAAGTGTCAAAATATTTTTTGGTTCACATGTCAACATGTGAATGAACAATTGGTTCATTTAGTTAGTGTTTCACCAATTCTCTTGTGTGGTGTTGACCTAAGGGTTTTGGGGTCATGCGAAGTTAAGTTATGTATAGAGAAAATTTTTGGGAGTGATTATAGGTCATGCCAACCTATTTTGGTGAAGAACGGGTTTTGGTTCCTTTTGTAAGTCATGTGTGATGAATTTTTGAGCCAACAGGTCATGGTGTTGCATGTTTCATCCAATTAGACTGGCCTAATAGATATTATGGGTGTTCGCAAGTATATAGAAGGTTGATTTAGTGTGTGAAGAATGCATATAAATATTGTGTGAGGTGTGATGTAGAGTTAAGTGAGAAAGGTGATAGTGGTGAAGGATGAAGTCTATAAAGTTAGTATTTAGAGCATAATTGGAACTGTGTCTTCAACATGTTGCAAATGCATTATTAGCAATTCAAAATCTAGTAGTGAGCCATTCTCTTATTATCTTTTTCTATTCTAGATAGTGATTCCTTTGGGCAGTGATCCCTTGGAATTGATCCTTTCTCTTTAGATAGTGAATCCTCTATTTTTTAATCCATTATAACCGGTTATAATATATTGTGACATAATCCTCACCGTGGATTTTCCTTGATTAGGGTTTTCCACATAAATTTGGTGTTCTTGTGTTTATTAATGTGATGTATGCTTTAATTTTTCCTTTCCATTTATGCAAGTTTTAGGAAATACTTTGAATGCATGTTTAAGTTGATGAAGTTAATGAATTTCAGTGAATACTGATTCACCCTCCTCCCCTCTCAGTATTTTGGGTGTTCAACAAAGATGACTTTATATATCCCTCAATAGAATGGAGTGGTAGAGAGAATTAATAGGACATTTATGGAGAGGGATATGAGTATTCTTAGTGGATTTATCCTCCAACAATTTTTTTTTGCTAATTTTGTTGCCACTGCTTGCTACCTATTTAATAGGTCTCCTACTTAGTGCTTGTGGATAAGACACCCATGGAGGTATGGTCTTATAAAAATCCTTCATTGAGACATATTATAGTATTTGGTTGTAAGGTATATGCTCATGTGCCTAAGGAGAATAGTTCTAAGTTTGACAACAAGGTAATAAAGAGTATCTTCATTGATTATGGCATCAGTGTGAAAGAGTGCAAGCTTTGGGATCTTGTGATCAAAAGGGCTCCATATATTAGAAATGTGACTCTCAAGGAACTCATTACTCCTATAGTTTCTTTATAGCCAAGGAAAGAATAAAAAAAGAGGATGTAGTTCATCTTCCTCCTACCCTTGAGAAAGAAGAGCTGAAAACATCTAATGGACCTCTTGATGAGGATAGCTCAAGTAGCTCTTAAAGTTCAGAAGAAGATTAAGAACCTCAACCTCAAATTTTGAGGAGGTCTACATGGATAAGACGATAACCTGATAGGTTTGGATATTCATTATATGATTCTAGGTGTATTTTTTCATTTATTTCCAACACTGATGAGCCTAGGACTATAAGGGAGGCTATGGGTATGAGTGATGTACATTCCTAGATAAAGGCCATGGATGAAGAGATGGTTGCATTAAAAATAAATAACACTTGGAATTTGGTGCCCTTGCTTGATGGACATAAACCTATTGGTTGCAAATGCGTGGTCAAGAAAAGTTTGGTTCAGATGGTAATGTTGAGAGATATAAGGAAAGGTTGGTTGAGAAGGGTTATTCCCAGGTTAATGGAATTGATTACGGTGAGATTTTTTTTCTCCTATTAAAAATATTATATCCATTAGATTTTTGTTATCACTTCATGTTGTATATGATTTAGATATTGAACAGATGGATTTGAAGACATCTTTCCTTCATGGTAATTTGGAGAAAGAAATCTATATGTCACATCCAAAGCATTACATTAAGAAAGTACAAAAATTTAGTTTGCAAGTCGAAGAATACTTTGTATGGTTTAAAATATTCACCTAAGTGTGATACCAAAAGTTCAATTCCTGTGTGTTGAGTTTGAGATTTCTGGGATCAAAATTAGATCATTATGTTTATTTCAAAATTGTTGGTGATTGCATTCTCATTATTGCTTGTATGTGGATGATATGTTGTTCATTGGGAGTGGTAAATCTTTGATTTATGATTTGAAGTCTCATCTTTCAGCATAGTTTGAAATAAAGGATTTAGGTGCACCTAGGTACATTATGGGTATAGAAATCAGATAAGACATGGAAAACAAAAAAATTGGTTAGGTTAGAGTAAGTGTGTGAATTATGTGTTGGAGATATTTAGCATGGCATCTTGTAGACCATTGAGTGTTCCTATTGTGATGGGAATAAAGTTATCATTTTTAGATTGTATGAAATATCCTAGTGACGTAGAGGATATGATGAGAATACCTTATGCTAGTTATGTTGGAAATTTGATGTATATCATGGTCTATACAAGGCTAGACATTTCCCAAGTAGTGTGAGTCTTTAGCTTATTCATGGCTAATGCAAGATAGAGTACATTGGGATTCGATAACAAGAGTATTAAGGTAATTATGGGGTACTTGTGAGTATTCCTTATGTTATCATGTACATCCTACAAGATATTTGCATTCAATTTATATTCATGGATTCATGGATTCATATTGGGTAGGTGGCATTGACAATAGAAGACCCACCAGTGCTTACATGTTTACTTTGTTTGGTGGTGCTATTAGTTGGATGAGTAAGAAAAAATTTATAGTTGCTTTGTCCACTATTGAAGTAGACTACATAACAACTATTAATGCTTGTAAAGAAGCAATTTGGCTTTGGATATTTTGTTCATATGTTGGGCTTGATGTGGGGATGATTACTATTTGTATTGATAGTTAGAGTGTTATTTTCTTAGGAAAGAATCCAACCTTCCATGCTAGAAGGAAGCATATTGATGTTTAGTCTCATTTTTCCATGACATGATGGAATATGGTAAGGTTTAGATTAAAAAAGTTGATACTTTGATGAATATTACAGATTCCTTGATAAAACTAGTGAGCATATAGAAGTTTAGATGGTGTTCAAAGTTTGTGGGCTTTTCGGCTCCTAGGAATCGATTACATGGTTAGATTGGATCTTAAAAGGTGTTTGAAAAGTGGGAGAATATTGGGAATTAAGGTGTCTCAACCTTTGCAAATTTATAGTATTAATTTATTAATTTAATTATTCCTATGTTGTAATTTCTTGCTCATATTTATTTATGATCTAATATGACTTGACACAGTGAGTTTTTGGCATGTTGAAAAGTTACATGGATGTTGTGATCTCCACAAGGAAATGTAGGAACCCTACTTTGGGAAGATATTCCTTGACATGTTTTATAATCTTTAAGGGATCCTTATGATGATTCTATGACGGATTCCTACGATGAAGTTATGATGTGTAATCGCTAGATTCTATGACAGGTTGGAGAAGTATTGATTAGAATATTTGCATGTGAAAGTGGGTGCCTAATTTTAAACTATGAAAATTTGTAAGAGAGAGTAAGAAACATATTCTTGTATTAGTTGGTTATGATATATTCTCTTACAATTGTAAGATTTGGCATATATGATGGATTCTATGACATTGTAAAGCATTTGTCATACCTTTTCAAGAAAAATTTGGGGCGCCCAAGTATGGAAACATGTAAGGTGGGTAAGGAATCATTGGGAAAGTGTCACAATAGTCAACCATGCATTAGAAAAGTGTGCCACATGGATTAGGATGCCCATCCCTTGTTGCTTGCTCACGAAGCTTCCTCTATGCTTGTATTTCTCTATAAATAAGGTGCTTGTGGGAGTAGTTTGTATGGTTCATTTACATGTATTATTATGATATAAGAATTTCTCTAAAATTTGAGATTTGTATACTCTTGGAAGAACTTGAATTTCAAGTTTGTTTTAATCACAATTGATTGGATAATACATTGTGCAAGTTTTGGACTACAGGGTTGTTCTCCCAAAATGGTTTTCCCCACATATATCTTAAATGTTGTGAAATTTTATATTTGCATGTGATGTTATCTTAATAATCTCTTTATTGAGCTTATCATATTGTAAATGAAAGAGAAATAAAATTGTACATCTCTCCTATTTATATCAATGTTAGGAAGTATTTCTACATACCTTGCTTCCTTTCACTTTGGGATTTAATATAAGGGTGTTTCCCTAAGGTCTTTATAAAATTAATAAAGAGAAATTTTATAATACAAGATAGGCCCCTAGCAACTACAACTAATGTACATTATGAATGCTAAATCTATCACTTAGTTCATGGAAATAATGGCTACTACAATTAGAGCTATAAGGCCTCAATCTAGCAAGTACGTGTATTTTTTTCCATGTACTAAAAGAGAAAGAGAAACTTTTTGTTCTGTTATGTAAATAAACTTATGCTTCTTCAATCAAGGAGATAGAAATAATTTTCCATGTGCAGTAAAAGATAAAGATCAATTTTATAATCCTATAGGTAAATCCCATTATGATTCTCATAAAATTGTGCATTTTTGTGCATATATATATATTTTGTTTTTAATTCAATGCATTAGTGTGCACTTTAGATATACTTACTTAGGTAGGTATCTACTTGGTTAAGTTACATTTACATCATGAGACTTAAATTTTCCATTTTTCATAGAGATGAAGTAAACATGGCTACATATTCTATTATCCCATAATAGTTGTACATTCACGATTATTTATGGAGTACCCTATATATTCCCACTTCTAGATCACTCTTGAAAATCTCATTGTATTATGTTTTCTATTTTAGAGTAGAATTCATATTTGATTTCAACATCTTTGTGTTATGTATTTCTTTTAGTGGCTTAGCTTTGTCACTAGATTTTGGGGGTTTACATAGTCAAATCCTACATGGTATTGAATATATTAGTGATTCTAGTATAGCTCATTTTTATTAATTAGCTTTATGATTTATAATAACATATTACGCTCTTCTCTTACATTCATGGATAATCTCAATAGCTAAAAATGTTTGAAATAATAAAAATATTTAATGGCTTTTCATTTTTTCTTGTGTTTTTCTTAGGTAATTGATCTTTTGGATGACCTTGAAATAAAATTTTGATTCTACATGGCTTGAAAACCTAACATTTAATTCACACAAAGGGAGAACTTGACCCCAAGGCCATGAGGTGATTTTTTCCTCTCCATCCATATTTTAATATAATCATAGAGTATTCTCTCGTACAAGAACTACCTAGGACAATTTAGGTGGATATGGTTAGTATAGACTAGTGTAATTTTAGCATATTATATCAAAGGATATGGTGTGTTTGAAGTGTGTTTATCATTGAGAATATTGGTGGATGTATGGTAGATGATGTTACTATGGTGTTGTCATTGATGTCAACATTGTAGTGATGTCAGCATTGTAGTGATGTCAACATTGTTGTGATGTCTATATTGATGCATAGTTGATGTTTGATAAGCATGATTGAGTATGGTGTTGTCAATAATGTCAACTCATTGCACAATTGAAGAAGTGTTGGTCCGAAGAAGATCAAATGTGTTGGATAAATTATCTAAGTCTGGAATGCAGTTTTTAGTGCTCAAAGAACCTATTTTGTGGTCCTCATTGCTCCACCATGAAGAATCTTGTCATGCAATTATAAGGTAATTTTGATGCATGTTGGAGGAATCTAAATCCAAAGTTTTAAGCCTTGAAGTCCTCCATAGTTGAAGTCAGAGTTGACAGTGTATTGCTTTGGATATGGCAGAGTTATAGTGACATAGTACCTAATTAGAATACTGTACATTCCACCACATATGAATGTTATGCTATGCAGTTTTGAGGATGTGTTTATAGGTGTCAGAAGTGTGTATGCTCCAGGTGGAAATTATTTTGGAAGTCAATGTGTTGAGTTGTGAATGAACAATTGGTTCATTCTATTGTTGCTTCACCAGTGATTCCAACCTAAAGGGTTTGAGGTTTGGGGAATTAAAGGATGTATGGATCAGAATTATGAGAGTAATTATAGATCATGCAGAACTATTTTAATGTGTCACATGCTTTGGTTTATTTTTTAAATCATGTGTGGTTGATTTCTGAGCTGACAGGTTACAAGTATGCACAATACATCAATTAGGCTGACCTAATTTATGTTTTTATCTGATGTGGTATATATACAAGGTTAATTGCTTGTGAAAAGAGAGTGATGTGATGTGTGAGATGTGATACAATTAAATGTGCAAGATCTGAAGTAGAGTAGAGCATGAAGATATTGATAAATGGTGAAGCATGAAGTGTGTTTACACTACATGCAATGGATAAATATTGTTTAAGGAAGCATGTGGTTGAGTGGTGTTTTTTATTTGGTCCCAATTAAGTTTTTATGTGGCTCACATTCACTTCTATCCACCATGGAATATTTTTGTTGATGGCCTAATTTGAATTTACATTTTTGATGTGCATAACCGACCTTGGATAGGTTTTCAAGGTTGAAGATGGTATGTATGAGTTAAGTTGTTGAAGCATGTGAAGATAGATGTGTGAGGTGTGAATTATGTGAAGTGCATAGTGTTAGATTGTGAAATTGAGAAGTGTAGTGCAAGATTTCATGTGTTAGTTTACTAGATGCAGTGAGCAGAAGGTGGTTACAATTCTTCAATCAAACTGTGAAGGTGTTGAAATAATTATGGTGGATTATTTGTTGCATTGAGATGCTTTTCTTTGTGTAAAATTTCTTCTTTATCTTCTTTTCTATTTTGTAGTGATCCTTTCTTGTTTGGGTAGTAAGCCGTATTGTATTAAATGTTGATATTACTTATATTGTGAGCTAATCCTCATCTTGGTTTTTCCCTTCTTGGGTTTCCCGTGCAAATCTGGTGTTCTATTGTGTATGGTGTTAAGTTGTTTCAGTTTTCGTTATTTGCTTTTCATTCTAATTCATCATAACATAATTAAGGGTTTAATGAATGAATGTGGATCTAAATGTTAATGATGGTTTTGAAGTTTTAAGGTACAATTGATTCACCCCCCCTCTCAGTTTTCTTGTGCATTTGATAATTGGTCTCAGAGCAAGGTTCCTTAAAGAAAAGCTTTATCACTTAAGGTAGGTCTCGGATGGCGTACAAGAAGGAGATCCCTATATTTGATGGAATAGACTATGCATTTTGGAAGACAAGGATGGAAGGATTTTTGGAGAATCTTGGATATGATGTCTGGAAATCAGTTAAGCATGGATATACTATTCCTACAAATGGTTCGAGCACTGAAGGTGAACTCAAGGCCTATGAAAGAAATAGTAAAGAAAAGTATGCTCTCTTGATTAGTCTTACAAATTTTGAATTAGAAAAAGTTATGGATCTGAAAAACTAGTAAAGCAATTTTGGAAAAGTTGGAAAGTATTTATGAAGCATATCATATGGTCAAACGAGCTAAGATGGAGAATTTATGAACCATCAATTTTATGGTGTTCTATGTGCTTCTCTTACACTCTTAGGGTTTTTCACCTAAAAGGAGAGATATAGAACCCTAAAATTGAGGTGGTTCACTCAAATAAAGGAATGTATGATGTTATTATCACTAAATCAATGATCTAGATGAAAAAATTGATAAAAGCTATTGATTATTAAGTGAAAACTATTGAATTCCAACTTGTAAAACACATTGTGTAATGCAAAAATACCTAGAAATGAAAGTAAACTACAACATAAATGAATGAAACTAAAGAAGTGCACTTGAGATATTGATGAAGACTGGAAATGACATATTGGAATTTTGTTGATCCTAATTTTTAGGCCTAGTGGGACTCATTCGCCATTATGGGAAAATTAGTCCCAGTTTTGTGAAACTATTCCAGAGCCCATTTCAGACAAATGGGTATCCAAAAATGCAGAGAACCAAAATCAGGCCTAGAAGTGGGACTCATTCACCACCCATGCCAAATGAGTCCATTTTTGAATTTTTGAAGATTCAAAGGTGGAAACATGATCCTTCAGTCTGCACTTTCTGCTTCTCCAAGTGTTTGGTTCTGAAACTGTCAAATTTGGGCTTGAAGGTGACTTTTTGTTGGTGTTTTTGCCTTATCCAATGAAGATATGACTTGAACAACTTTGCAATGCAATATTCAATGATTTACAAGCCTCCAAGATGTCTAAATCTACAAACACACAAGACAAGAAAGAGAAATGTTGGATGTTAGGGCATGGGGGTTTGCCTTGGCCAAACCCCTTTTAGGTAATTAAACAAAAATGATGAAAGAATGTAATGAAAGAATGTAATGAAGAATGAAATAATGAAATTAATACCTTTCCATGATGTTTTATCTTAATTTATGTTGAAAAGGAGGAAGATTCATCCCTTGAATGTCTTTAGAAGCTTTCTTGATGACTTGCAATGATGAAACTCTAACTTGCTTGACTTGAAAGAGAAGATAGATGATGAATGAATGATAAGATATGTGTGAATGAGTTAGGAGATGTAAATTAGGGTTTAGAGACTTGATTTAATAGGAAATTCACCTTATTTTCCCATAAATTGGATCTCTAAGGTCGACATGAAGAAAAATTAAACTTAAATTCCAAAATTTCTCGCCCAAAAGTCAAAAAAGGCCCAAATGGGACTCATTCGCCACCTTGGATGAATTTCCCAGTAGGGACTCATTCGCCATAGGTGGTGAATTATTCCCAGTGGGGCCCATTTGCCAGCTAGGATGCTAGGAAATTTAAGGAAATAAGGTTTATATGGTGACTTTGTCAGGTATTTCATCAAATTATGCCTCGAGATGCACAATATGGGGTAATAGTGGCATATTAGTGATGATGTAAAGGTCAATTAGGGCTTGGGACATAGAATTCAATGTGAAAGTGTGATTAAATACACTTTGCAACACTAAAATGAGGTCCACTCAGCCTAGGAAGGAACAATATCCAATGTGAATGTGTAAGACACATTACAACACTAGATTAACATTAATTTAATTTCACAAGCATCCTAGATTGATGTGAAAATACATTTTATAATGTTGAATTAAGGGAAAATGGATTCATTAATTCTAGAAAAGCGTGAAATTCTTTTACAACACTTTACAAGGCATCGTTAAATGCATTTGAAAGGGTCCAAGACCTAGTTTGGATGTGAAAAACACCTCACAACACCAAATCAAGGTCTCATTAAGTCAAATTTATCATCAATTATTCCCCAGATCAAGCAAGTTGCCTTTTTTTATACTATACAATTTAAAATACACATTTGAGAACTTATAGATGTCTGAAGATGAAAACATCACAAGCTACATGTAGAGGGTAGATGAAGTGGTAAGCTACATCAAAGGTATTGGAGGAAAATTCAAAGAACTAAGAGTGGTAAAGAGAATTATTAGAACCCTTCCTAAAGCTTATAGTCCTAAGGTTGTTACTATTGAGGAATTTCAAAATCTAGATCAATATTCTAGAGATCAATTGTATGGCTCTTTAACTACATTTGAAATGAGAGAGTTTGGCACTAACAATGGTGAAAAAGTTGAGACTACTTTTAAGGCTACAAAAATAGAGAAGATTGAAGAACCATATCAGGAAGATCTTGATGATGTGGAGGATAACTTTATAATAAGGATGAGAAGGGGTACTTAAAAGTATAGAGGTAAGTTGTCTTTCAAATGTTTCAATTGTGGAAAGATAGGTCACTATGCTTCAAGATGTCCAAACAGAGTTGTGAATGACAAAAACAAGGAGAACAAAGGTAAGATGATGAAGAAAAGCTATAATGTTAGAGAAGATGCAAGTATTTCTGATGATGAATCTAATTATGGATATGATTGGTGAATGCTTGTTGATGGCTTTAAAGACATGAATTTATTTCTACTAACTTTGAAAGATGTGTAAAGGAATTCCCTCTAGAGAAAAAGGATAAGACTTAAAGTACTTTGGTATCTTCATTTCATGCTAGACAGAATAAGAATTATTGGATCATTGGTAGTGGATGCTCTAATCATATGACTAGATACAAGAGTAAGTTTTTTAAACTTGAAAAGTATGATTGAGGACTTGTTAGATTTGGTGATGATTCAGGTGCTAAAATATGTGGAATAGATTCAATCAATTTTGATGGCAAGCATAATACTGAAGATGTTTACTATGTTGAGGGTTTTAGGCATAACCTCTTGAGTGTTGGAAAATGTGTAGCAAAAGATACAATATTATGTTTCAAGATGATGGATGTGAGATCAAAAAAGGATCTAGAACTATAATTGTTGATAGAAGGACATATGGAAATTTTTATCAACTAAGGGTGTTGATGGTCATTACTTTATGACTTAGATTAATGAAAGTTGGCTATGGAATAGGAGGATGTATCACATTAATTTTGATAATTTTGTAAGAATCAATTTAGTTCAAGTAGTGAGAGATATGCCAAAGATTACAAATCCTATCAATGATATCTACAAGGATTGTCAGATTGGAAAGAAAACAAGAAGTTTCAAAGGAAAAGAACAATCTTCTACTAGATTGTTGGAATTGGTGCATACAAATCTTTTTGGTCCTACAAGAACAAGAATTCTTCAAGGCGACAAGTATTTCATGCTCTTTATTGATGATTACTCTAGAATAACATGGGTTACTTTTCTTAAAGAAAAATCTGAAGCCCTAGAAAGATTCAAAGCATTTAAAGTTATGGTTGAGTATGAAATTGATAAGATCAAATTTCTAGGGTATGATAGAGGTGGATACTTTACCTCCAATGAATTTAACATGTTTTGTGAGAATTGTGGCATAAAGAATCACTTGTTTTCCCCAAGACTCAACAAAATGGAGTGGTTGAAAGGAAAAATAGGATTGTTCAAGAAGTTGCAAGGACTATGATGAAAGAAGCTAACCTACTAGAATTCCACTAGAGAGAAGTAATTCATACTAAAGTTTACATACTTAATAGAGTTCAAGCAAATACAAACAACACAAAGACTTTCTATGAGTTGTAGTATGGAAGGATACCTACTGTCAAATATTTCAAATTGTTTGGAAGAAAATCTTATATCAGAAAAGGTGAAGAAAATTTGGGAAAATTTGATGCAAGGTCTAATGAAGGAATCTTCCTTGGATATTCTACTAAAAGCAAAGCCTACTGGTGCAACAACAAAATATTGAGAAAGATTGTTAAAAGTGCAAGTGTCAAGGTTGATGAATATTTTCAAAACTCAGTGGTGATACATGGATATGAATTAGATAAGACTGATTGTAGAGAAAAAGAAAAAGCTAAGGAAAAGGATGTGCATATTGAAGAGGAAGAAGCTCCAAAAAAGACCCCTAGAACCCAGGTAAGTATGTGCAAAGGAATCATTTTGAAGAACAAATCATTGGAGACAAAAGAAAAGGTGTATTAACAAGAAGGAAAGATATTGAAGAAGATGACAATTTTTGTTTACTCTCTGAAGTTGAACCTAAAACAATGATTGAAGCATGCAATTATGAACATTGAATGAAGGCTATGGAAGAAGAACTACTACAAATTAAGAAGACACAAACTTTGGAACTTTCCCCATGACTTGAAAACAAAAATATAATTGGATTTAAGTGGGTGTTCAAAAACAAACTGAAAGAGAATGGAGAAGTGGTAAGGAATAAATAAAGACTTGTGTGTAAGGGTTATTCACAAGTTGAAGGGATAGATTTTGAAGATACTTTTTCCCTAGTGGAAAGAATGGAAGCTATCATAATGTTTTTAGCCTTTGCGGCACATAAGGATTTCAAGTTTTATCAAATGGATGTGAATTTTTCTTTCTTGAATGGAGAATTGGAAGAAGAAGTCTACATGGAATAATCAGAAGGATTTCAATTATCAGATAAACCAAATATGGTCTACAAATTGAAGAAGGAATTACATGGATTGAAGAAAGACCTTAGAGCTTGGTATGAAAGGTTGGATAAGTATTTGATACAACAAGGATTCAACAAGGTACCGCAGATAGTAATCTTTACTTTTAAGGTTGAAAAAGATCAAATACTAATTATAGTTATGTATGTTGATGACATAATTTTTGGAGGCAATGAAGCTATGTGTAAGAAGTTTCAAAAAAGATGTAGAAAGAGTTTGAAATTTCTATGTTCAGGGAGATGAATTTCTTCCTTGGGCTACAAATCAATCAAAAAAAATAAAGGTATATTCATTTCATAATCAAAGTATGTCAAAGAGATGTTGAAGAATCTTGGAATGGAAGACTCCAAACTAGTATGTACTCCCATGGTTATTGGTTGCAACTAAGAAATAATGATGAATCCCCTAAGGTTGATCAGAGCAAGTAGCATCAATGATTGGAGGACTGTTATATCTAACTATTACTAGATCAGATATCATGCATGTAGTTTGTCTTGTGGCTAGATTTCAAGAAGATCCTAGAGAGTCACATGTGTAGTGAAAAGGGATATTTGATACTTAAAGGGCACTCCATATCATGGCTTGTGGTATCTAAAGATACTAAATTCACTTTGAGTGCTTAAACAGATGTAGATTGGGTTGGTTGTGTTGATGACAGGAAAATTACTAGTGGTGGTGCATTCTTTCTTGGATGTAGAGTGGTATCATGGCTAAGTAAGAAACAAGATTTGATTTCTTTATCACTACAAAGGTTTGAGTAATTGCAGCAACATCTTGTTGCACACAAGTGTTGTGGATGAGGTAAACATTGAAGGATATCAAAGTAGTGTATGATGAGCCTATTTCTATATTTTCGATAATACAATCACAATCAAATTTCAAAGAATCTAGTGATGTATTCAAGGAAAAGGCATATTTCTATCACATCACTTTTGAGAGAGAAGGTTGTGAGAATGAATGAAGCTTGAATATGTGCCTACAAAGGATCAAATTGATGATATATTCACTAAAGCTCTTCCTAAGGATAATTTTGAGTATCTTCAGGAAGAAGTTGTGGGTTATTGCCCCTCCTTTGAACTAGATGCATAAGGAGATGCATCAGTCTAATGGATCTCAAGATTTAATTTTTATTCTAGACTGATGTTGGTGGCTACCTCTTAGGGGGAGTAGGTAGTTGCACTGTTGATTGTTGCAGTCAAAAGAATGTGTATTGTCATTGTGCAGTGGTAGCTTATTTAGTACAATTTGGTGTGTGCTCCTAAGGGGGAGCATTCGAGTAATAAAGGAAAGGTATTACAAAATAGTAGCAAGCAAGTTGTTTGATGTCAAAGGGAGAGAATAAAAATATGTACAAATATTATGTCCTTTGCCATTGATGTCAAAGGGGGAGAGAGAAATATGTGAAAAAATAATAAGTAATAAGGGGGAGATAAATTCATGTGGAAAAGAACAAGTCATCAAGGAGAGAGAAAGAAGTAAAGAAGACAAGCTACAAAGGAGAAGAAAAGAGAAAAATTAATAGGTATGGTGCAGAGTTGTGTCTTTTCACATCATGTGTTGCCATCAATGATAAAGGGGGAGATTGTTGTAAGTATGAGCATTCAGTTAATTGATGTCAACAAGTCTATAAGCTGTCATTGTTACAAGAGTGTGAGTAGTTGATACTTTGATTAGTTGCATTATGTGGAAAAGAAATAACATCAAGGAAAGAGGAGAAAGAAGTAAAGAAGACAAGCTGCTAAAGGAGAAGAAAAGAGAAAAAATTAGACAGGTATGGTGCAAAGCCAGGTTCTTTCACATCATGTGGCCATCAATGATAAAGGGGAGATTGTTGTAAGTATGGAGCATCTCGCTATTGTCATTGATGTCAACAAGTCTATGTTGTCATTGATGATTGGTTTTTTTGATGCTTTGATTAGTTGCATTATGTTGTCATTAGTAAGTGTTACTGGTGTCAACTTCTAGTGTTGCTTTGATAAGCTTTTCTGTGGTTTTGGAAGTACCAAAGATGATGAAGATGTAATAATTCCACTCACATGTGATTAGTAAAACCATAATTTGTTCCATGTTTCCCTAAATAGATGGTAAGATGTATTATAGATGATAAGTAGTGTGATTGTGTAACAATATATTTGCATTCCATTCTAGAATTTTGTTAAATTGTCACTACCATGAAGATGTTTAGAACTCATGAATTATGGAATACGAATTGAAATTTTAGATGGAATTTTTTCATAGATAAATCTTAGTATATTGAGCTTGCAAATTAATGTCGTACATGATCGATTCTTATTATTGCATCTGCAGGAAAATAAGGGTGCAAGTACAGAAAGGGAAAAACCATTAAGAGCGAATCAAAATAAATCTTATGGTGGATATGAATTTGAACAATTTTGGGGGTTAGAAATAAAGAGTTAATATGTGGTAAATTAATGTGGTAAGGGTTGATATTAAAAGGATATTTAATTATGTTTCATGTGGATGCAAGTGGGGTTAGGGGTTAGGAACCCTTCTCCAAGTTTGAATTTCGGATGTCTCCTTAAATGGACACCTAAAGAGGGTTGTTTGTCAAATTTTTGGATTAGGGTGCAAAAATAAACCCCCTAGGGTCTATACCAGAGTGGTAGGGGTCAACTAGGCATACAATAGTGCCCTTACAACATGATTTGACCCCTTAAAAGCTCTCATAATGGAGAGTAACGAATTTTGAGAAGAGGATGGGGTGGAAAGATGGAGTGGTTGTTCAAATGCATCTTTTCATTAATGGGGAAAGGACTTTCATTGATGGGGAGAGGTACACTCCACACCTTCCCATACAAGAGTTGTAATTTGGGAAACTTCTATATATTTGGAGAGGAAGAAGGAGTGGGGTGCTACCCACTTCTCCTCTTGGAGAACTTGATGGGGATTGAAGGAAGATGTGAGGAGAGAAAGAGAGTTTCCACTCTTGAGAGATAGTGATCAAGATGGCTTGGTTTGGAGAAGGGTGGAAGGATAAACAAGGATAATCTTCTCTCTAAAATAAGAGAGATAAGTTTTCTCATTTCCATTTTCCTTTGTTTGTTTGTTGTAGAAAGGTGGAATATTGTGGGAATCATGGTTGGAAATAGAAATTAGAGAGCCTAGATGCATAAAATTTGTGCTAAGATATTATTATCCCATCATAAAATTTTGAAAAGACTCCATTCATCATCTTGGAGCTAAAATAATTCCTTGCTCGGGGGTATGGCTAGAGCCTACGAGGCTCCATGACACCATTATGGTAGGGTGGAGAGCAAGACATTATACAATGGTTTGTTATTTATCTCATTTCTATGTAATGTGGTAATAATAAGAGTTTAAGTAAATACATTGTAAATAATGAAGGTAAAAAGAGCAATTTTCTTCCTCTAGAATGCTTGTATTATAATTCTTTACACTATAATGTTCTTGGGAGAGTTATGGGAGTTAGGAACTATCCTTGAAGCATTTATCTTGTAAATCATCTATTGAAATAAATATATATATAAGGTGTAGATCTCTCATTTCATTTCTTTTATTATTAAAGATGTAGTAGTAAATCCTTTCCAAGTTTCTAAATGATATATGAGAATCCAATCTGGAAAACTAAAGAGGGGCTAATTAATATTTTGTATCTGACCTTACATATGAGGATAGGGGGAAGGTTCACAGAGTTGCTAAAAATAAATAAATAATGCTTGGCTATTTAGTAAGAATGAACTTAAGAAGGAGGTGCTAATAAGTAAGTTGGTTTGTCTACCCCTTGAGTTTTTTTTGTTAGATATGTAAACTCATGCTTCCACTAAGTCCTAATGTTAATATAACTAGGCTAGGAGGATTAATACAACTCACCCTTCCAAGGTAACTGTTTTATAGAAGGCTCCAAATTTTGATAACAGTGATACCCAAAAAGCTTTGGATTAAATCAAATGACATTTAATTTTTAACCAACTATGCTATTTTATATTTGTAATCTATGAATAAGTGGGTAGGAAAAAGAAAATATACAATCCTTGGGACATATGGATAAAAACCCACATCTACTCGGATCAACTTTATCAACCTAAGATGATAACTCTCGAGTGATTTTATTAAACGGATTTTGTGTTTACCAAAATAGGATGTTATTCTTTTGCAAAATTATTTGCAAGACCGTCCTGCCTATTTTAGCATTGCACTAGCATTACAAGGCGTACATTGCAGCAACATCTTGTTGCACACAAGTGTTGTGGATGAGGTAAACATTGAAGGATATCAAAGTGGTGTATGATGAGCCTATTTCTATATTTTGTGACAATACAATCACAATCAATATTTCAAAGAATCTAGTGATGCATTCAAGGAAAAAACATATTTCAATCAAATATCACTTTTTGAGAGAGAAGTTTGTGGAGAATGAAGTGAAGCTTGAATATGTGCCTACAAAGGATTAGATTGATGATATATTCACTAAAGCTCTTCCTAAGGATAATTTTGAGTATCTTTGGGAGAAGGTGTGGGTTATTGCCCCTCCTTTGAACTAGATGCATAAGGAGATGCATCAGTCTAATGGATCTCAAGATTCAATTTTTATTCTAGACTGATGTTGGTGGCTACCTCTTAGGGGGAGTAGGTAGTTGCACTGTTGATTATTGCAGTCAAAAGAATGTGTATTGTCATTGTCCAGTGGTAGCTTATTTAGTATAATTTGGTGTGTGTTCCTATGGGGGAGTATTCAGAGCAATAAAGGAAAGGTATTACAAAATAGTAGCAAGCAAGTTGTTTGATGTCAAAGGAAGAGAATAAACAATATGTACAAATATTATGTCCTTTTCCATTGATGTCAAAGGGGAGAGAGAAATATGTGAAAAAAGAATAAGTAATAATGGGGAGATAAATTCATGTGGAAAAGAACAAGTCATCAAGGAGAGAGAAAGAAGTAAAGAAGACAAGCTACAAAGGAGAAGAAAAGAGAAAAATTAATAGGTATGGTGTAGAGTTGTTGTGACTTTTCACATCATGTGTTGCCATCAATGATAAAGGGGGATATTTTTGTAAGTATGAGCATTCAGTGTTGTCATTGATGTCAAAGAGTCTATGTTGTCATTGTTGCAAGAGTGTGAGTAGTTGATACTTTTATTAGTTGCATTAAATGTTGTCATTAGTAACGCTAATGGTGTCAACTTCTAGTGTTGCTTTGATGAGATTTTTTCTATGGTTTTGGAAGTACTAAAGATGATGAAGATGTGTCTCTAATACTTGGTTTCCAAGTTATTTTGAGAAAATTTGATAAAAAGAGGAAACAATGTGTTGCAGTGGTGTTCTAGGTGATAGAGTTGTGTTCTAGTTTTGCTTTGTATTTGTTCTAGGTTGAAAATCTTCTTGTGTGATTTAGATATGTTGGTGAGAGTTTCTTAGAAGTGTTATATTCAAGATTTGGTATGTTGGATCATCATACAGAAGAAGTTGTGTTCACTAGTGTGTGAATTATGCATTACAAAGGTGTCTGGGAGAAATTTTTTTGCTCTACATTTCTCTGCAATTGTGTTTCAAGTCTTCTAATTCTAAAAGTGTATTGATAGTGTTGGTAGTTTACCTTAGTCAAGATGGTTTGAGGTTTAGTGCTTCAAAAGATGGTTTTTTGAGTTAATTGTATGGAAGAGTTGTCTAAGTGTATTGGGTGTGTACATTCCTTAGGTAGAAGTTGTTGCGAAGGATTTTTTTGGATTTTAGGGTGTTTGAGGAATATTATGGATCATGTTCAATCATGGTGTGTGGTTTGCAAGTCATCCTTGGTTTTGAGGAAGTGTGTACTTAAAAATTTAATGGTGTTTGCATGGGTAACAACCAACCTAGTGTTTACACTACATGTGATGGATAAATATTATTTAAGGAAGCGTGTGGTTGAGTGGTGTTGTTTATTTGGGTCCCAATTAAGTTTTGATGTGGTCCGCATTCACTTCTATCCACCACAAAATTTTTTTGGTTCTAACCTAATTTGAATAATTTTCATATTTGATGTGCATAGCTGACCTTGGAGAGGGTTTCAAGGTTGAAGATGGTATGAGTATGAGTTGAGTTGTTGAAGGATGTGAAGATAGATGTGTGAGGTGAAAATAATGTGAAGTGAAGAGTATTAGAGTGTGAAATTGAGAAGTGTATTGTGAGCTTTCATGTGTTATTTTACTGGATGAAATGGGTAGAAGGTGGATACAATTCTTCAATCATACTACCAAGGTGTTGAAGTCATTGTGGTGGATTCTCTGTTGCATTGAGATGCTTTTCTCTATGTAAATTTTTTTCTCTATCTTCTTTTCTATTTTGGCAGTGAGCCTTTCTTCTTTGGGTAGTGAACCCTATTATATTCAATGTTGATATTACTTATATTGTGAGCTATTTCTCATTGTGGTTTTTCCCTTCTTGGGTTTTCCACATAAATCTGGTGTTCTCTTGTGTATGGTGTTAAGTTGTTTCAATTTTTTTTATTTTCTTTTCATGCTAATTCATCATAACAGAATTAAGGGTTTAATGAATGAATGTGGATATGAATGTTAATGAGGGTTTTGAATTTTTAAGGTAGAACTAATTCACCCCCCCTCTCAGTTGTCTTGTGCATTCAATAATCACCCACAAGTGGCAATTGATTCTACTATCACTAATAACAAAAAATTATTATCAATTCATTCTATTACTAGTCACTCCTTCATCAAGCCATCACATGGGAACACAATAGCCCATAGAGAATATTTGATGAATATACCCCTTAAAATATCCTCTTTGAAAACTATGTATTTTCCTTATTAAAAATTACATATAGTTTAGAAAGTTGAACTTATAGTCTCCAAAGGGTACTTTTATTGTATAAAAGATATTTTTAGGTTTAGGATGAAATATTTGATCATCTAAGGATATTCCATCAATGCAATTAGATGAAATTTGTAGAATCTATCTCTCAACTCACAACCTCTCTCTATTAGTCTTTTTTTCTAAATGATGTTTTTCAACTATATAAAGCAATTTCTCAATATAATTTTTATATAAAGCAATTTCTCAATATAATTTTTATAAGAGAATTTTTTGAGAGATTTATTATAGTGTGGTTGGTTTTTCCTTTTCATGCTCAAAATTTCTAGAATTATTGTCTTATTATATTATTTTATATTTATTCATGGTTTTTAGAACTCATAAGGATTATAGTTTTCTATTTATTCTTATTTTTCTACTCTAATGCTTCATTTTGATACCATTTTTTTATTTCACATTGCATCTTTAGATACTCCTAATAAATCTAGACTACACTATCTAAGTTGTCTCAAACTCGTGGTGATAGAAGGGATTATATTTTAGTCTTAGTTCTTACAACTTTAACGTCCATGTAGTTGAAATCATTGAGGTTGTAGTTAAGATAATGAGGAATTAAAAATTAATACACTCAACCAATCCTTGGCATTCTCTTTAATCTTATTCTAGACTACTTGATCTTTATTTCCACTTTCCATGTCACAAAGGTTTCCCTGGGAGCTATATTCACTATGTCATCTCTTGATTATTTTTCTACCTATCTCACTTGGGATCAATATGAACCCATTCAAATCAAAACCCTTAAATATTCTAAGTTAAATTCCTTTATTGCAACTTAATATGCAAAAGATGAGAAGGTTTTTGAAAAGGAAAATAAGGATAAGAAGGAGAACAGACAAGAAATGGATTAGATATCTTCTATGTATTCCAAAGAAACCCCCAATGCCTCCTCTTCCAAAGTTAAAATTTTAAAGAAAGATAAGTTCAAATCATTTGTGTTGTAAAAAATATAGTCATGATGAACATGACTATATGAGGAAACAAATCAATCATTTGATACACTCTAGAGAAGAGTAGTATCCATATTCCTATTTATCCATTTATATTGGTTAGTAATATCTACATTTTTCTAGGATAAATTCTAATAGGTAAGGAAAGGGAAAGGCCCTTGTAGTTATAAATTCATCTTTCATGACTTGGTTACTAGACTCTAGTACCTTGCACCACATGGCTTCATCATATAATTATTTCCCATATTTAGATCCTTGTTCGATGCCTCATATATTGATGAGTAACAAGTATTTAATTATTATGTGTCAAAGTTTTTGTTGATGTGGGTGAAGGATCAATTCATGATATTCTTTGTTTACCATCCTTTTCAACTAATCTCCTATCCATATATCAAATTACTCATAATCAAATAGTGAGCTAGGTAATTTGGGAACTAAAAAGTGAGATAATGTTATATTTGGGAGTGTAGATGTTTATTTAAAGGCTATGTTTGTTAGCATATTTTACGCCTGACACCACTTTAGTAAATATTAGAATACTAATGTGAGTTATTTCTAGGATAATTAGTGTAGATAATTTTAGGTTACAAATATGTGTTTAAATTCCTTTATTTACTCCTAATTCTAGAAAGATCATATTTCCTTTCAATGATATAGTTCAATAACACCATATTATTATTTTTATGATCCATCACATTAGGATCTCTTCCTATCAAACATATCTTATTTTTAATTGAGTTCCATCTCATAGATCTTGATGACAATCTTAAAAAACATTTATCTCCTCATTGAGAATATTTCCCACTTTAATTAAGTTTTCTTGCCTCACTAAGAGCTTCTAGTGATTCTTCATATTATGACTCTTCATTTCTATAGGATTCACCTCATTAAAAGGTCTAGTTGCTAAACATTGTAAACCTCTTTAATTGTATTTTAATCCTTGGGATCTTGAGGATATAATTGATGATATTTTTCTCTTTGATGATAGTGATTTAGAGCTATCATCTTCATTGGCACTTGTTTGGTCTCTTACTTAAAATGGTTTTGTTTTCACCATCTATCATTAGTGTAGCATTAAAATTTGTACTCCCTTTTAGGTGAAAGCACAATGTCATGCTCTATTTGTATAATACCCCTGTATAGCTATTTCCTTTCAGGTACTCTTTTATGTTGTGTTGTGGACTTGAGACTTGAATGGTGATTGTTTCACCAATTTGACTTGTGTGGAGTTGCAGTTTAGTGTGTTTGGATGTTCATGATACTCTTTTATGATGATTGATGACATAATGCTATGTGGTGTTCATTTTTATCTAGTTATGTTATTATTATCATGTGGTACTATGTTGTGATATTACAGCTTAATGATGGTTTCTGGACATTTATGATGATGTGTTTTTTGTCTGAGTCTTGGTGAAAGGATGGATAGCATTGCTCATTCATGAGCGCCATGCTACGTCGTGACTATCTTTCATAGTGTGCTTGTAACTGGAGATTTATATGCTACTTGACATTGGTTTGATGCAGGATGGAGGTACTGGACACTGACTCCACCTGCGTTGTCAGGTCTGAACATATCCTACAATCGCAACAGGTATGAAGTGAAAATGGAGTTGACAAGAAAGTCCCTGTCCGAGTCCATCACCCCATCATTTGTTCTAATGGTGTCGTTCGTCTACAAACCCATCACCATTATGGTATCATCCTGTTTGGTGTCATTTATTTTAATCGTTTATTTAATGTTGTTTTAATTTAATGTTGTAGTTGTGGTTCTTGGGGTGTTAAGTTTACTATCGTTCAAGTGTTGGTTAAGTTATCAATGATCGTGAGTTGATGTTTTAATTTAAATTATTGGGATTATTGAATTAGCAAATAAATGCAGTTAGTTATTAGACTAATCTGTAAAATTAATGATTAGATAATATAAATTTATATACTTTGGTTATTGAGGATTATTTTAATGATGTTTAATGGAATTATTGTATCATTTATTAATAATATTATTTTTTAAATTTAAATTAAAAGAGAAGATTATTATTATTATTCATAAAGTCATTTTAATTTTTATTGCATTGAATAATGTTATTTTAATAAATAATTGAATTGGAATTTAAAATGAAAATTTAAAGATAAGGAAATAAAAAACACAAAAAGTAATTTAAAAAAAAATAGTAAAAAGGAGTTTTATGGAAATGATTTCACATGCGTGGGCATGCGCTGTTTCAAACTAAAAAAGTTGGGCTTACTTGCCATTTTTATGGATTTTCATGTTTATCATTTGATTTTTATCTTCGAAAGGATAAGCAATTTCCTCAATTTTATATGGGAAGAAAAGAAGGAATGGAATTTTTAATTTTAATTTTAATTTTAATTTTTGAGGGGGCTTTTTTCAACATAAGGGGCTTTGCAAAAATTATTGAGTTTTCTTTGGCATTTAAAAAAAATGAAGGATTTGTGGAGGAAGATTGGCTTTCTTCTGTAGAATGAATTCGAGGACTGCATCGAAGGGATCATCCGTTTCATCGTCTCCATTCTTCTTTAACAAAGTATCCAGGTTGGTTTTCTGAATTTTGTTATATGGTTCTCATTATTAAAGTTAGCACTGGAAAAATTTTGTTTGCATGTTGATGCGTCTACGTTTCTTGCATTCCCAAACATGTAATTTTTGTGTTCTTAGTTTTCTCATGGGTAGAAGTATGATTCCTCACCTTCTTCTCTCCTGCACAGCCTAGCCAAGCCCTTTAGTATGCTACTGTTTTAAAGCGAATGCAATATTACACATTTCTATTATATATATCCTTTATAACTCATCAAACCATTTTTTGTGGGCGATATGGTCATTATCTCATCGCATAAACAACAAATTGATAGACTTGAGTCGAATGGTGGTGATGTCAAATATAGATTGACTTACTTTGTAGGTTGTACTCTATTCATTAATTCAAACTCTCTATTTCTCCCTTAGTTGCATCCCTGCTGGAAACTATCACATTTATCTTAATGGTTTTTCCTCTGTCAATTTTTGCTTGGTTTGGTTGGTAACTTCTAGCAAAGTTTTTTGTTTAATTGTTAGTTTGAAACTGAGCTTTAGTTGTGTTGGTGCTGCCTAGCACCCTTTCAGCTTCCATGTGCTTGTGTGCAGCTTACTTCTATGCACACCTCCTTAAGTTGGGGATTTCGCTTCATTATTAAACTCTCAATGTTGCAAATTAAAACAAAAATTTATACACTGTTATGTTGCAGCTTATAATTAATAAAGTGTAGTATGGTAATGAATTTGAAAAGAAACATTTATCTTGCCTTACGAAAGCCGTCTCTATATAATCATGAAAATAGATGTTGCAGATTTAGGTTATTAATTTTTGTTTTAAAATGATGCAACATCCATACTGGTTGTGCCCTCTAGTTCTCTTCTTTTGTGTTTGTAGTTTGGTTGTTGTGTGCAGCTTGTTCCCATGCACGCCTCCTTGCTGGGGGTTCCTTTTTAGTTTTAGATTTATATTGGCTTTGAAACACTATACTATGTTATGAATAAACGGGTATTTGTGTGTTAATTTCTTATTATTATGAATAAACTAGACTAGTAGCCTCCAGGTCGCGCCCTGGTTCTAGTCTCCCATACTTTCATGTAATATGTTTATATATATATATATAATTATAATTATAATTATATAATTATATAATCATGTTTATATTTACATTTATATGAATAAGATTGTAAACATAATTATACTGCTAGTTTTATGATTTATAATTATATTTTATGTGGAAATTTATGTGATTAAATATATATATGTATATAACAATATATTTATAATTTAGAAAAAAAGATGGATGACGATATCTAAATTTGTTAAATTTTTATAGAAGAAGGTATATCCATGTTAGTAAATAGAATTGATTTAATTAGATAAGTGAATTATGTCTTCGCAATCCATTGTAATGCTAGTTAGCGAGTTAAAGTTTATGTATTTGTTTTAAGGATATTTGTCAATTGAAGATATTTTAACGTTAGAATGATGTTATAAAGGAAGTTGGTTAAATAGTATTTGGGTTGTGTGACTTATGTTGTAATTGATTATTTTAAAATAATTCTGAAAGTACTGCCTTGTAAATGCTTAGATAAGTTATGTTATCAATCTCTTAAGGTGGATATTGTGTTACTTTGTGGAATGTACTACTTTTTGCTTTACTCCGCTGGTTGAGGAGATTTTATGTTTGTTCATGTTTTGAGTTCGCTGGGAACCCGCATTGTTTATGTAACCCCCATTTGGTAGTTGGTTCTTAGGCTTCCAAAGATAGTGGGGTAGAGTGATGCACGTTGAAATTTATGTGGATAGTCCCTTGTGGATTGTTGGTTATCCTCTGTTCGTGGTTATATGGGTGTACCTTGTTTCATGTTTCTTCATGTCCTGAGTTGTGATCTTGTGCGAGAAGGTTCTTGCCTTGCCTGTATTCTGGGTTGTCGTGGCCTTTGGTGCATTCATGCTTTGGTATGCCCTTGGTGTTGTGAGCTTGTTTTTCAAGCTATTAGGGAGAGTGGCTCGTCATGGGGGCCGACACACAAAGAGGTAGCCTGGATAACCTATGAACAAGTTGGTTAAACAAGTGAAAACCTAATAAAACACACTAGTGGGTTGGGTAGGTTAACATAACTAAAGATAGGTAAGATACCTTTTCCATGCCGTTAGTGCTTTCGTAGACTAAGGGTGGGTTGAGAAAGCCATGGTCAGAAAGGTCGTTTCCTCGTCCCCATGAGAGGTTAGCGGTCCCACATGTGTCACCCTATGGGGTCAGTGCCTAATGAGGGGCAACCAAGATAACCATAGATGGGGGTTAGCGCTTGTTGAGAGGTAGCTAGGATAACCCATAATAGGTTCGTGCGATGACACTCTCCCATAGTACCCCTTGCCATTATCTTTTGCATGTCTCTGGAAGTAGTCAGTTTATATGTTGTTGTTGAGGTTGTTATTTGTTATGTTATGGTTGCTCGTTTGTGGTTTGGTCTTGTGGTCATTTTGCTTGTTTGTCTTTGTCCTAGGTCTTTCTTATCTACTCCTAGCACAGGGGGTAGGCCTTCGAGTCCACGTGGTCGAGTGGAACGTGCTGCGTACCCCATTGGGTTCCTTGTTAGCATTTGTGCAATGTGGTGTTATCCAAATGCGGAGTGTTCCAAAGTTCTCCATATAATTAGATGTGTATTATTTATGTCTTTCATACTCATGTATCTGATGTACTACTCCCATGTTGTGTTGGGAAACAATGATGTATACTTATGTTATTAGATGATGTAGTGTATGGAAACAAATGTAATGTATAATTGTACCTTTAAATTCCTTATGTGATTAATGATTATGGTTGTCGTCATTCTGACATGTATCTATGGAAATATGCTCTTTTGTATTCTCATGATTATAATATATGTTTATGGTTATTGAAATGGAGTTAATCTTGTTCATGTTGAGTTTTCGCGTGTGAATGCTTCTTAATGATGGAAATTATAATGGATGTATGGTTTTGTTAATGAATTCTTTAACATGGTTTATTATGGTTATCTTGGAGTTCGTTCGTCTTCTTTATGTTATGGGTTTAGGTTACGTAATGTCTCCACGTGTACCCCAGAGGACATAGGTGGCTAGTGTATCCATTTAATTGAATGTCATGCATTGGAACTTAATGTACATATCTTATATGTTAAATTTTTAAAAAAAAAATTGTGTGATATTAGTTGTCTTAGTTGTCCTTTGGGGTTTGCACAATAGGGCATTACAATTTGGAACCAACTTTAGTGACCTTCCATATAAATGCATTTAGATATTCCCTAGCCCTAAATTTTCCTATCAACCTAGGAGAATGTGTCTATACTACTTTAGAATATACATCATCAAATCAACTTTGACAAGTGCCCTCACCATGGATAAGTCCTTATTTTAAAGATGCAATTTCAATTTTGGGCTTTGGAAATAATTTAATCCTAAAAATTTAAATTTAAGTATGTTGGCCTAAACTTTAATGTTTCCTAAGTTCAACTATATAACCATGAATTTATTTTAAAAGAAAAAGAAGAATCATAAGTCAATTATATGCTACCAAAATACATTTTAATTTACAATTTTTCAAGGTGAATTTTAGATTTAATCAAGATTGCTACAATGATAGAAGTTTGATGCCAATGAAAGAACATGATATAATCTAGGTTTTGGAGATTTCTTTGGCCCACTTCAAGCACCTAATGACTTGTTTTTCAAAGTTTTCTCATCTTCAAGCTTCAGTGTATTTGATTCCCTAAGCAAGGTATTATTACATTTTAAATTTTCCTAAGGGTATTTGACTATCTATTGGGTTGATCTCATTGTTATCATTTAAGAATCCTTCTTTAACACATTTGAGTAGGGTTTTTAGCATTTTAGCTCATTACAGTGTTAGATGCACTTAAGGTTAAGAGCACACACATTTTATCATTTAGCTCATTGGCTATTTGTGGAGGTAGAAATACCAAAATGGGGGTTTTATTGAGGAAAAATCCTATATAGCCACCCCTTTCCCCTCTTTTTCATGCTTTTTTATAGGTTCAGATCCAAAGACGAAGATTCTAGAACAAGGTTGCATAAGGTGGAGAAGGGTTTACATACCTATGAATTCAGATTTGAGAAAAGAGGAAGACAATCTAGGGCATTTGTGCATCCTAGACCAATAAGATAGAGATAGGGAGGGAGGGGGAGAGAGAGAGGTAAGGTGCAAGAAATAGAGAGAGAGGTAGGGTGGGAGAGGTATAAAGAGAGAGACCTAGTGTGAGAGAGAGAGAGAGGAGGGAGGGAGAGGTAGGGAGAGGGGTAGGTAGAGAAAGGGAGAGGTAGGGTGGGAGTGATAGAGGAAGAGAGAGAGAGGGAGGGAGTGAGGGATAAAGGGAGGGGTAAGTGGAGAGAGAGGTACAGTTAGAGGGATGGATGGAGAGGTAGGGTGAGAAGGACTGAGAGAAATGTAGGTAGAGAGGGAGTGGGTGAGTGGAGATAGACAAAAGTATAAAGGGAAGGTGAGAGAGAAGGAGAGAGAGAGATGCATATATTACTCTCAGTTCCTTGTAGTTTTATTATAATAAATATGCTATTTAAAACTCCCTTGCAACAATCCATCAAATAATTTTTTTATAAATAATATAATATTATATTTATATACAATATAACATATAACATTTATATTAAATATAATGTATATTTTATTAATAAATTAATATTTCCTATTATATATTACTCTATCATAGTATATATTAATTTATCATACGTTATATTAAATATATATATTAATATTTAAAAAATATATAAATATTTATATTAATATTAATATTATAACATGTTATGTTTTAATCTATAGTGATATTTATATATTAATATTTCTAAGTAAAATAAATGGATATAAATTTCTTCAGTTAAAGAAATAGATATCCATTTCTTAAAGTTAAAGAAACAAATATTCATTTCTTAAAGTTAAGAAATGGATATCTATTTCTTAAAGGTAAAAATAGAAATTCGTTTTTATTAGATATCCATTAATAACATATATTTGTTTTGCTTCAAGATTGCTTTGGAATTTGTCTTGGGGGTGTCCAAACTAACAATTCAACTGCCTCAATGTGTCGAGGGGTTCCAAGGGTTTTTGAACTTCACCCTTTGTGTTGATGACTATTTTCATCCAAATTTGATGAAACAAAAAGCGTTTATACAACAAATTGTTAGCATTCTACCTGTAGGTGTGAATAGGGATATTACCTAACTAGTTCCACTATTAGGTCCCTTTCACATCCTATCACTTAAGTTTACTTAGGTTTCACATAGGATTTTATCACTTTATGTCTCATATCATAAGATTAAGACACTTGTCATAATTTTATGTTGACCTTTATCATTGTGCCCAAGGTGATTCATCATTAGTTATCTCATCTCATAAGATTAAGACACTTTTCATGATTTTTTTCAATCCTATGTCTCACCTTGGTTATATAACCAAGGGTCTCTCACATTGTACATTGATTCTATTTGTATTCATTGATAGGAATATAGTTTATTCTTGTCATATTGATCTTCTAAGTATTTTGTGCTTTCCACAGGCCTTTAGATCTAGGGTGGCTATCTCCATAGCTAAATCTTGCATGGTATCAAAGAAATTTGAGTGCCTTTGGTTAGTCTTTTAGGATATCTTGAATGCAAATCTTGTATTTGATTGAAGCTTTGAGTATGCTCTTTTCTTGCATCTTTGGATGATCTAGAGAATCATAAAGGTGTGATAGAAATATTAGATTTTGGGGGGTTCCTCTTTTGGATTTATATTGCAAGTGCATTTTGGGATCTTGTTGCATTAGATCTAAGCTCACCATTGCATCCAAATTGTCCAAGAAAGTTAGATCTGCCTTTTGTTTCATCCCAGTTGGACATTGGAGGCCAAATCTGCAAGGGTTTGAAGATTGGGTGTTGGTTGCCAAATTTAGAAGGTAGCCATGTTTTCAAAGCATTTTGGGTCAAATCTAATCCTGCCATCATGCTCAAAAGGCCCAAGAACCTATAGATTGACTATCAAAATTGTCAATTTTGGACAAGTTGCTCTTAGAGGCAAAACAATTTTGCAGGCGGGTTGTATGACCCTACTTGCGTAGGTGGTACGATTTTATTAAAAAATAATAATTTTTTTGCAAAATAAATTCACATTTAAAAAAAAATCATTAAAAAACAAAATCAAAAAAATTAATTCATTGTGTTTTATTTTTATTAAATTGAAAGTTTAAAAAATAATAATAAATATTTTCCTGCAAGTACAGCAAGGTACCCAACAGGGTGCACCTGTGTGGCAAGCCTTGTCAGGCCCTGCAGCCCGCATGCTGTGAGCAACGATAGGCCGCGATAGGGGCGTGTCACTGACAAACGATGCCCCTTGTTGGCCCCACCCTAGCCTTTTTTAATTTTTGAAGTTTTTTTAAATAAAACATTTTTTACTAATGTTTTTCAAAATAAAACTTGTTTTTAAAGTTTTTTAAAATAAAACTTTTTAAAACTTTTCTTTAATTTTTCATTAAATTTTTAATAAATAAAACTTTTAATAAAATTTTTCTTTAATAATTTTTAATTAAAAGGTTTTTAATAATTAGAAAAATATTTATTAATTTTAATAAAGTTTTTAATGCTTTTAAAAATAAAAATGAAAATCTTTATTATTTTTAATAAAGTTCTTTAAATAAATAAATCAAATTTTCCTTACTAATTTTTTAATGAAGCTTTTTAATTTTTTTTAAAATAATAATGATTTTCTTTATTATTTTTAACTTAATAAAGTTTTTAAATTCATCTTTTACTTATTATTTTTTTAAAAACAAATTTCATATCAATAAGAAAATTTGGAAAAATCATTTGCCTACCAATCAAGTCTTGTTTTGCACAGTTTTCTCCTCCAATTGACAGCCAAAAGGGGGCCAGTTGCTCCTACCGACATCCATCTAGAGGGCATCTTTCACGATCATCTACTTCAAGACACATTTCGAGTGGCTTCTTCATCAGTATTTCCATATTTGCATCATCATTGGTGGAGTCCTCTATGTATATGTAATTTGTAAACGCACTAAAATAAAGTGCCACAATCTTGCTATTTTAGTGTACTTTGTCGTATTTCATGCTTCTTTAGATTGTTCTATGTATCAAGTGTTAGTTCCTATATACATAACGAATGTAGTGGTTGGTTACCTATACATTTCAATGTGATGGACTAGATATCATATAGACATTCCTATCATGTAAGCAATCTACCTGTATTCAAAAGTTGGGTTCTACATCTAGAGACTTGGTACTTGTTGCTAGTTGAGATAGGGATATACCAATTTGTCAAGAGAGTGTCTAGTTAATACTAATGCAGTTGTCTCCTTGATTCTAAATTTATTCTTGTTGTAGTGTGGATTTATCTATAGTTCTTCATTGACAAATTCTGTAGTTACTCACGAGTTGACAGTTTCAACTCAGTCACCATTTATGTTGATATCTTCTACAGTGGTACTTGATTCTCTCTATTAGTGTTTGTCTCAGTTTGGCATTGTTTTGGAGCAACATTCGAAGGACTCATCGTCATCTTTGGTATGCTCTACATCAGTCTTCACACTATTCTTCATTTTCCCTTTAGTTAAGATTGGGACTCTTGCCTGACATTTGAGTAGAGACTTACATCCTTCTTCCCTCATATTCCTTTTTAGGAATGGGAAGCAATCCTGTATTTATCATTGGATTTATTTCTTCCTAAGGGGAGGATGTTGTTCAACGATCTTGGACCATCTTCAGAGTTCCATGTCGAGCATCCACCATTAGTGCAGGAGATCATACATTTAGGGAAGTCACTTCACCTTCTCTCTTCATTCTTTCTTATGGGGGGATTTTTTCCTCACACGAGGTTTTGTCCTTTTCATAATTTCTAGAGAACATTTTTTTAGTTTTCCTCTCTTTTGGCAAGGATTTTTGTCCCACTAGGTTTTCTCCTTTTCTCCATTTATGAGAGTTTGCATTTGTACATGGGTACCTCATCAAGCCACATAGCCAGGACCCATCTTTGTATCTGTGCATGAGTTATGTTCCCCATAAGTTGCACTTAAGAGGGGGTGTTGGTCATAAAGGATATTACCTAACTAGTTCCACTATTAGGTCCCTTTCACATCCGATCACTTAATATTACTTAGGTTTCACATAGGATTTTATCACTTTATGTCTCATATCATAAGATTAAGACACTTGTCATAATATTATGTTGACAGGTTTATCATTGTGTCCTAGGTGATTCATCATTAGTTGTCTCATGTCAGAGGATTAAGACACTTGCCATGATCTTGTCTAATCCTATTTCTCACCTTGGCTATATAACCAAGGGTCTCTCTCACATTGTATATTGTTTCTATTTGCATTCATTGATAGGAATACAATTTATTCTTGTCATATTGATCTTTTGATTATTTTGTGCTTTTCATAGGCCTTTAGATCTCAAGTGGCTATCTCTATAGTCAGATCTTACACTACTAATATAAGCTATGCTTTATTTTGAATATAATAGATAATTACTATTGATTTTCTACATGCACTATGTGTAAAGTCCTTATTGATAGGTTGATTGAAAAATATCTATAACTTTTAAATAATTATACATTTTTTGAATCTGAAAGATTTGTCACACTTTATGCTTCATAAACTATAGTTTAACAAAAAATAAATTTCATAAATTTTTGACCAAGTTAGGGTGGCCGGACAAATGGTTTTTAATATTTTTAAAAATTCCTACTAGAAAAGTCAACTAATTATTACTTGCAAAAAAATACAAAAAAATATGTTTCACATTTGGGAATGTGTCCTCTACTTATATTGAAAGATTTAGAAAAAAAAAAAAGTTAATCTCACACTTAGGGTGGTCGGACAATCACCTACTTTCTTTCTTTTTTTCAAAATTTAAAGTATTATTGCATTGAAATTTTAAATTTTTACCAAATCAAATTACCTTTTTTTCCAAAAAAATCCTAGTAGCCTATAAACTTCATTCAATTTTCTACAAATTATATTTCTATATATTTTCTAAATTATGTTAATAACCTATTCAAATTCTTATGTGAGGTTACTTAAGTCTATTTTTTTGTATTTTCATTGCCACTTAGAGGCCATGTTTGGCCCATCATGATCTTCCACTAATCCTTATATATAATACATATAATTTCTTATTATTATATCATATTTTATAAATTATATAATCTTTACTTATATATTATATATTTATATTATATTATATTATATTATATTACATAATAGCAAGACTCTACAATCTAGCATCCTTTCAGCCTATGTTAAATAGGAGTTTTGGAATAGGGTATGGGCATCCATCAAAGCATAAAGGGTAGAGGAATTTTTTCAAAGGTAGTTACAACTACTCTGGTAGACATGTATGCAAAATGCAATCACATATTCTAAAATCTATATATTCAAATTCTAGAGTAATTTTCATACCATAAGTAATTGTAGCTATAATTCATGATACAAACAGTAAAGATATATGAGATTAAGGGATTCGAGGAAGGCTTAGATGAGGTATATTCTTAAGTTAAAACTAGTGAAATAATATATTATGTATGCACATTATGCACATGTGAATTTTGATGTTACTAAATTGTGACAATCTACGTCCAAGCTAGAGTTCTCAACATGGTTGTGTTGATATGCCATTCTATGTTTATGAATTCATGAGTGTCTTGGTCTTATATTTGATATTGTAACACCCCACCATGCAAACCCAAAAGGACAACAAAATACCACACAAATTATTTTTTTGAAAGAAGAACATTGCATAAGATGATCATGAACATACATTATATAAGATGATCATAACATACATTACATAACGAAACCTAACTAGTCCCATGGGGTTACACATGTGGTTGCATTACATGTAAACCTTCCCAACCAATAACATCATTAAAGATAATGCTAAGTAGATAACAATAGAATCATATATTCACAAGATAACATAATGATAACATACAACCATCCATGATCATTAGAGATGAAAAAGATACATACATCATTTTATTACATCTCAATTCACAGTTCAATATTACAATTATGGAGAATATTTCCACAAATACAACCCATCATGGATACAATAATACATTACATAATGCTTCCCTTATATCAACAGGAACAGTAGAAAGCATAGAACAATCTTCAACCAAGTGAAACTCTGGAAACTCTGCATCTGCTTCCACATCACAAACACAACCTGGGAACCCAATGGGGTGTATAGCATGTTCCACCCAACCACATGGACCCGAAGGCCCACCCCCCATGCTAGGAGAAGACAAGAAAGACCCATGACAAAGAACAGTCAAGTGGAAAAGCAACAAGACTCAACAACGCAAGAGTAACTAGAAACATGATTAACAACAATATCAAAACAACTACATAAGATGACTGCTTCTAGAGGCACACAAGGGCAATAACAAGGGATACTATTGGAGAGTGTCATCACATGGTCCTATCATGGGTTATCCTGACTTCCTCTCTATAGGCACCAACCCCCATCTATGGTTATCCTAACTGCCTCACACTAGGCGCCAACCCCATAGGATGACTTGTGCGGGACCACTAGCCTCTCATGAGGAAGAGGTAGCGATCTTGCCAACCACGGCCTTCTCAGTCCACCCTTAGTCTACGAAAGCACTAATGGCTTGGGCAAGGTATCTTTCTATCTTAATTAATGTGTTCCTACCCAAACCCACTAGTTTATTTTATTAGGTTTTCACTTGTTTAACCAACTCTTCCATGGGTTATCCAAACTGCCCCTTTGTGCGCCGACCCCCATGAAGAGCCACTCTCCCTAATAGCCCCAAAAAAAATCTCACAACACCAAGGGTGTACCAAAACACAAAAGACCAAAAGTCATGAGTCCAAGTACAAATGCAAGGCATGGACCATCTCACCAAACAGCCATACAAGAGGCAAAACAACGAAATAAGGTAACACCCACAAGAGTCGAAACCAAAAAAAACATGCAATCAACAATTCAAAAAGGTCAGTCATGGAAATCCACATAAAAAAAATTTCCCATTGCCTCTGGAAGTCTATAAAATAATTTATTTACTCGTTTTATAAATTTATTGATTTAAATTTCACCCTTCTAAAAATTACTCATATAGTATTCAACAGATATATATATATATATATATATATATATATATATATATATATATATATATTATGTTGCAAAAAAACCTCATCAATTAAAGAATATTACAAATGAGAATTGAGCTTTAGAGAACCATCGAAAATCAACTTAATTTTAAGAACTCATACAAAGTAATAAATTTTGATGAGTATTTAAAAATAATTCTATTTGTAAATTCATTATAAAATATTTTAAAATAATTTCGCTAACTCATACAAAGTAATAAATTTTAATGAGTATTTTAAAATAATCAATTACATTCTAAGTTACCAAAACTAGAATACAACTTAGCCAAACTACTAAATACCATCATTCTAATATTAATAATTTAGTCAAACAAAATATACTTAATACAATCAATTAAATTCTATCAAGTAATATCATAATTTGCAACGACATACTCCATTTAATTAATTAAACCAATTTTCCATTAACTACTAGTATATGTACCCTTCTTTTATATATGTATATATGTATACGTATATATATATATATAGTTATCTATGTTTATCTACTAAAAAGGAAAACAATCTAACCATGGATTATAACTATACAAATCTATTTTTAAACATATACATATAAATATACTCATTTTGGAGTTAAGATAAAATGCAAACAAATATGTGAAAGAACAGAAAACCCACACACGCATATATAAATACGAACTTCAATCTTTACATTCAACATGATACTCATATCCACCAATGGCCGGTAACTGTTGGCAAGATTGCAAAACCACCCAGATTTTAACATAATAAATTAAAAAAACTAATAGAAAGCACATGTACGAGATTTTAAGACGAAATAAGGGTGACAAGAGGGTGTGGCCATCATGAGGCTGCACATAGTAGCATTAAAGGATGCCATGGAGGTGGGAGACGTTGGGCGCCAAAGACAATACAGTCGACATAAAAAGAAAGCAAGCCACATAGTCTTCTTTTAAACACTAAACTAATAAGGTAACTCCATTCCAATACAATTTAGCAACAATAAAAATGTCTTAGTAAAATTTCAATAAGTATAGACAGCAAATAAAATGCCAAAGGGTGAAGCCACAATAGTGGTTTACAATTTGATGGAGGAAAGAAAACTAAGAAAAAATGACCCCATGGCAAAAAAAATGGTTTTAGGGGTTCAAATGAACCTACAAGTTCGACTGAACTAGGGTTCAAGCGAACCCATTATTCTGGGCCCACATTTCCCACCCAAAAACAAAAAGGAAAATGCATATTGAAGGGGGTTCGCTAGAACCCCCTGGTTCTAGAACCCCCCTTTTCCCTAATTTTTGACCTTGTTCACACAAAAACCTAATTTTTATGCTTTGAAGCTCGGGTTGAGGATGAAAATGGAGGAATCTTCACAAACCCAACTAGAATTAGGTAGTCCCATACGAGCTATCCAACAAATATAATTTTAATATGTTTTGGTTTTATTATGTATTTGTTTTAGTTTTATTAAACATAGGTTTTTCATCGAAAATGAAGGTCTTTGTTTTGCACATGTGGAAAAATAGAAGATTATCAAAAAAAAAATTAAAATATGAGTGCACCAGATATTGAAGTCCTTGATCCAACAAAATTGAATTTCGATATATACAAAAAAGTTACGCATTATATGGGTGCGCTATGTTTGAATTGTCATTGGTTTGACTTGAAAACTTGATTAAAGAAAAAATATTCAAGATATCGAAGTTAAAAATATAAATTCAAAAGAATTAGAATTTTATCCTTCATGGAAAAAAAGTTATGCATTATACAGTGTGCATCACTTTTTAAAAATGTTGTTTTCTAAAAAAAACAAGTTTTTGTGGGAGATGGAAAAAGAAGTGCAATCTGATTCCAAAAAAATTGAAAAAAATATTTTTAGAATCTACAGACAAAATGTGACGAGACTCTATTTTGCATCATCTTCAAATTCCTCATGGTTTAGCCGCTATAGGTGCCTAAATGTGAAGATTTAGTTAAAAATAAAAATTTCAGTGTCTAGTTTGGCCAAAAATTGTAAACCACTATTGTGGGATCACCCCAAATACACAACCTATGCCAAATCCTTCTATGTCTGCACCATATAAAAGAAAAACACTTAGAAATTGGATCTGAACCAAATAATTTTAGAAATGGGTATTTATTCTTATCATATCCTTAAAATTTTGACATGAAGGCATGGAAACATATATTAAAACGTGGGAAATTGTTTGACATAAAAATATCCAAAGAAATGCCACCTCAAGAACATGATGATTGCGGGATATGTATAAAAGCAAATGGGAGCACAGACAAGGCATGAGAGTTGTTTGACATAAACCAAAAATAAAAGTGACTGTATAGGATGCCATGATGACAATAAGTGATCACACAATATAGAAGCAAAGACTAAGTGTTTATATGTCCCAGCAATGCCAAGATCATAGAATGGCAGAGACAGATACCCCAGCTCATGGAACACAATTTTTTTTTTTGAAAACTATCTTCAAAGTACATAGAAAGGAAATCATGACCTACCTAAAATCCCTTGCTCATTGATGAGACAACAATCAAGAATGAATTATTATGCTGCCTCCAGACCGATCACCATCCTCCAAAAACAATTTCCACAATTCGCAAAAGTTGTATTTTGATTGGCAAGGGGAAAACAATTCAAAGTAAAAAAAATTTGAAAATCCAAATGCTCAATTTCCACAAAATTCCCTGACTGTAATATTTTTTCACTTTCACCAGAGCACAATACAGAGTAATTTTCTTTTGTTCAAATTCCCCCTATGTTATTTTCACAAAATTCACCAAAATAAATTAAGGTATTACACTAAAGTTTCTCGGTAAATCCACTGGACAAGTAGCAAGTTCTCTAAATTCTTTTCCTCCACCTGTCAATTCACTTTTCCCATGCTTTACCACTTGTTAGAAAACCTTTACATTTTAGTAAAATTATAAACCTACTCTCCACTAAAGTTTGATTAAAACTATGGATAAAAATTTTCATCCTTATATTAATATTTTACTGTTTAATATTAGATCAAACTATTTATATTTAAATAAATCATATCAGTCAGGTAATTCTTTTTCAACTATAATATTTAATAAAATATCCTTTTTAATATTTTATTTAGTACTTCTTTATCTAAATATTTAAATTTAGAAATAGACTTTATTAATAAGTGGATTATTAATCCACTATATTAAATTTGAAAATAACATTCTTTATAAATACAATATTCATTTAAATCTACAAACATTTAAAATTTACAAACTAATTTAATATTTAATTAAATCCTTGACATTTCTACAAGTCACTTTAATAATTAAATTTAATGCTTAATTAAATTAATTTCAACAATAATAATAACCATCATTAAATTAAATTAACTAATTAACAATAACGATAACGTATCAAAACCAAACAATTAATACATTAAAACTAACACTTAAAATGAATGACATGAAACAAAATGATACCATAACAAAACGGGGTACTGACAAACAACATCGTCAAACAACGATGGGATGATGTACATAGACGGGGATACTTTCTTGTCAACTCCCTAAACCACATCATATCCATTGGGTATGTTGGGCATGCTTAGACCCGACGATGCAAGTGGAGTCGGTGCCTAGTACCTGTAGTCCTACATAAAACCAAATGTCGAAACAACATATATATATTCATTGCCAAACACACCGTGAGAGAGAATTGCAGTGTAGCAGGGTGCTCACGGATGAGCGATGCAACACTGTCCCTCTCACCCGAACCTAACCAACAACCATATTCTAAACAACATCATCAATAAACAATAAGTAAAAAACAACATAAGCATAACATCAAACACATATGTCCACATATCATAAGTAATAGTAGCAGTGTCATAGACAACCAAGTCCAATAAGAAGAACTGTCAAGGTCAACCAAACAACATGGTGAAACAATCACCAACATAGTCTCAATTATGCATCAACATAAATAGTATCCAAACAGTATCAACCACACACAGAAAAGTATCATAAGAGTAACAGTAACATGAGAGGCACTACAGATATGGGATCCTTGTGTATAAGTTTGATCTATTGTAGAATAATATGCATGTGACCCAGTAACAAGGAAGACTTTGTGCACTAAATTGTTGATCCCTTCAGACCTCAATTGAGTTGTATAGATGTCATTTTCAAAGAAAATACCTCCATGGTCATTCATGAATTAAGTAACATAGTAATTATTTTAGGGAATAAAAAATTCAAATGATGCTCATCTTAGTAGAGATGGGGTATTATCTATCTCAATTTCAAATTGAATAGTATGGCTTGCCACAGTGAGGTGTTGCTTTGGTTATCAAGGAGTTTACATCTTAGTTTAAAGTTGGATAGCATTTCTTTGGTATAGCAAGGTGTTACATTGTGATCAAGGTATTTCCTTTTTGGCATGTGCTAAGGCCCATTGAAGTGGTTGTAGGCCCCCAAACTATGTTTAATGTACTTGTGACTCAAATGTTTAGATACTTGTATGTGTCTATGTGTATGCATGCTTGTGCATGTGTCAATTGATCAATCTAGTGATATTGAGTTCTGGATTGGCTAAGTGGTTGATGACATAATTTTCCTAGATTGAATAAGTGGTGGATTCCATGGTTTTCTTGGATTGGTTAGAGAAATTAACTAAAAAAATTGTTGGATGGTAGAATACCTACACTAATCAAATGGGTAAAAACCTTTGAATGGCTACACACCTCAACAACACCCCTAGGAAGTTGAATACTTGATTGTAATGATGGATAGGAGGAAAAATAGACATGAAACTTGGGTTGGACTCCAAGAAAAGTAATATATACTTTAATAATAAATTTCAGTAACAAATGTTCCTATATTATATGAATTAATGAATAACTCTAGTTTTACTAAAATGAATGAATATTATCTCTAAATTCATGAATCTAACTACAATTATATTTGATTGTTGATATGAACTTTCCTTTTTTTTACCCAATATGTCTATATGTTTGTAGGAGAAAGGGGTATTTAAAATAATAATTGCATACTTTTTCATTAGTTGCATACCTAGAAAATGCTAGTGAAGACTTGTGGACACTGGAAATGGATGCTTCACTTCCTTGTCACCTAAAATGGATACAAGGAGAGGGATTCAATTTCACAATATTCACATTCAAGGACACCTTAGAGATCTCAACCCAATGAAGGATGTGAGAGATCTGGATATAAGGAATCCTTGGAGATGATTGAGACAAGAAAGGGGTTCACCACCAAGTGTAAACTTGGAAAAGACAAAATGTTTGAAAATATAGTGTGATATGCAAAATCAAACTAAATGACTTGAGAATGCAAGAAGAATAAAACAAAAAGCTATAAAATTGTAAGTGTGCACCTGGAAACCTGTTAGAGATGGAATGGGGTTCTGAAATCCTAAAAATGTTGATTTTAGACCTAGTGGGATTCATTCGCCATTCTGAGTGAATTAGTCTCGATTATGGAAAACTGCATAGGAGCCTATTTTAGCCAAATGGGTATCCAAATCCATAAAAATCTCTAAAAAATAGGTATAGTGGGACTCATTCACCACTCTTGGTGAATGAGTCCACTTTGACTTTTCTGGAAACTCAGAAATGGAATCTATAGCTCTTGGTCTGCTCTTTTTGTTCCTCTAAGTGTCTGGATTCGAAACCCTAATTTTTGGGGCTGTAAATGACTTTTTGTGAATATTTTAACCTTGTGGGTAAGGAGATGACTCCAACATTGAGTTTGAAACCTATTCTTCAATCATCTCCAAGCCTTCAAAGCACCTAGATCTGTAATTACACAAAGAAAGAGAACAAAAGTGTTGATGTTTAGGGAATGGGGGTTTGCCTTGGTCAAACCCCGTTTAGGTAAATAAACCAAAATAATGAAATAAGATAATGAAGCATGAACATGAAGTAATGAAATTAGAACCTTGCCATGATGATGGATCTTGAATTGCTACAACAATTGATGAAGAATCTTGCTCTTGAATGCCTTAGAAATGATCTTGAATGTTATCTTGATGACCTTGTGAAGACTTGAAATGCATAACTATTGCTTGCTTGACTTGAAAACTTGAATACCCTTATGAAACAATGATTTGAGAGCTTTTTTATATAGGAAAGGTACTCAAATGGCCGTTATTTTGATCCCCAAGGCCAACATTCATCAAAATTCAAGTTAGAATTGTAATTTTCCCACTCAATTTTGAAAAAGTCCCCAAAAGGGACTCATTCACCACACTTGGTGAATGGGTCCCACCTAAGGTGGCGAATGAGTCCCACCTTAAGGTTTTTGAGGTGGGTCTTCAAGATTTTTGGGTTTTAAAGTGTTTTTATCAGGATATTAATCAAAATGTGCCTCAGGATACAAAAATAAGGGTCCTAGGGACCTATTAATGATGATAAAAAGGGTGATTAGGGATAGGGACACAAATTTCAATGTGAAAGTATGATTAAATACACTCTACAACATTAAAATGAGGTCCACATAGCTTAGAAAGGCACAAGATCCAATGTGAATGTGTAAAACACATTACAACAATAGATTAGGTCCACTTGATTTACAGGCCTCCCAAATTTAATGTGAAGATGTAAATAAATACATTTTACAACATTAAATTAGGACAGAGTTAGGTTAATTCAGCTTAAAAAGGGCCCAAGACCTAATGTGGATGTGTAAAACACCTCACAACACTAGATCAAGGCAACATTAAGTCCAATTTGTCATTAATTATTCTCAAATCAAGAAAGGAAAAGGCGTATTTTTTCGATGATCACAAGACTAAATTCCATATGCCACATCTAATGTTTATTTAAAATCCTTAATCATATCTACATTAAGAATCTTGAGTTCTTACACTTGATTCATGTCAAAATGTTATAGTGGGAGATTCATTTCATGATTTCCAAAGACTTATGAGTCATGGATAACAAATTTTTTTTAGTGATTTTAAAATAGAATGTTACCATAAGAATACATGTTTGTATGCATTGAAAGAAACAAAAATATTTTTTTAGAAAGAATCTAGAATGATGAACTTTAAGAGATGGATTTATTCTTGGAAATTTATTTAGATGGATTTTTACTTAGAATTTACTAGATCCTATCCCACTTTTAGGTTCCTTTCCTTCTCATTCCAATGTTATCCAACTATAAAATTTGCTAGTTTTCTTGGCAACATTTTGTCTCTTATTTGGAATGTTGAATGAGGAGTATTTCTTTTGCAATTGATTCTAGTATTTTATTGTCCATTAGTTGGGTTCTCTCTACTTCCAACACCCTTGCTATTTTTCCTCCATCTTAGAGCTTAGTAACTCATCTATGAACCACTCTTATCCTTCTACCATATTCTCTCTTCTTCTTCCTCATGGTTGAAGTTAAACTTGTGAAAGCACAATTATAAACAAGTATTTTTTATTGATACACTATAAAAGATTAAATTTTAAAAGTTTTAGATTTCTAACTACTTGCACCAATAGAGCAGTTTCATGATCAATCCATAATCAATATTGAAATTAAACCTAAAATTTTGTCCTTAATGGCCCATTAGGACCATAGTTTAAACCATGCTTTGATGCCACTTATGATAGCCCAATGAACTTGACAAAAATTAGACTATTATTTAATTGAACTTCTTAAGTAATTTACCAAATTATATGAAGAAATGTAGTTTTACAACATTAATAAATCCCTATGAAAAGTCATCAATTATTTTTCTTGGATCGATATACTTGGATTCTTGGATTTGATAATAATATTGAGCTTAGGTATTCATGTCTAGGTTTTATAAAGTCCTTGACATTAAAGAGAGATGGCCTTTAATACAAGAAATTTAGTTTGGATTTAACCATCAAATTTCATTAGAATTGGTATGGGAACACATGGTCAACTCCAATTGATACATTCTCACATTCATGAGATCCCAAGCATATTTGACATACTTTAACTATGCTCATTGATGTGAAAGCACTTTATACAATCTAGTTTAATCAGGTGTTTAGGTCTAAAATATTAATGGCCTTAGATTTGTGGGCTCAATGAATGCAAGAGTCCTATAAAACATTATATAATTGCAAGTCAAATCTAGAATCCTAAGGTTGTATTTCTATAGTATTTTAAAGATGACATCTATTTTATTAGGGTTAAGTTTAATACAAACACATGGTATGCACCCACTTGCTATTTTCCTTGACTCTCAACATCTTAGAAAAAAAACGTATTATCAATCCTAATTTATTTGGGAGCTTGGTTTTGGAAAGTTTATAGGATTTATCTCTAGAGTTCCACATACCTAAGTTGCCTACAAAATTTGACTAATTTGTGCACTCAAGTTTGAACTTACAAACTATTAGCTTTCAACCCTAATTTATGTATAAAAAGATGTATGCAAAGATTCACTCTAGCAGATAATTGGATATAGATTCAATTAGGGCATCAATAGTTAGAAAATCCACTAGCAATTGCCACAAATGTGGGAACTTTAAAAATTATGACATGTTTAGGCTCTTAGTTCCAAAATTTTAACTTATTAGAGCTCTCTCTCTTTCAATCTTGACACATGTGATTACATTTAAAATTTCCTACAAATTTAGGTATTTATAAATTTGATTTTACTCAAGATCTCATGTTTGTATTTGATACTTCTTTATTATTAAAACTTCCAATGGATGTGAGGCTCCTTGTAGTTTTAACTTAGCATTATTTCAATTCTATATTTTTATAGGGGTACCATTCATATTCCCACTTAGAGGATATGTGCCATTGCATGATTAACTTTGGTCAATCAATGAATTGCATTTCACTTGATAGAGTAATTAAGAGGGTTCTTTCTTAACTTAGAACTCTTGCTAAGGCTTATTTCCTCTTGGGGACATGTGTCCATTAGAGATTTACTCTAAAACATCCATGGTCAACAATTCTCATGAGGAAAACTAGTTAGGGGTTATTAAGACTTGGAAACAAAATTAGGCTTCAATATTATAAAAGAAGCTAGTCTCAAAGGATAGCCTTGATTGAGAAATTCTAAAAATTCCTCCACCCCTTATGTTTTAATGGATGTCCACGTTCCAAAAATCCCATTTGACACTGGCTAGGAGAATGCTAGCAAAGGTTGAAGAGTTTGATTGTAATATAATATAATATAATAACAAAACAATGATATATATAATATATTGTATATTATATAACAGTTATTTAATATAATATACAATATAAATATATATTATATTTTTATATTTATAATATATATTAGATTAGATCATATTATATTATATACAACATCTAATATATACTACTATTTTATTATTATACTATTTAACATAAATACTATTATATAATATAAAATATAATAATATATTATATATTACAATAATATAGTATAATATATTTATATAACAAAATATATGATATAAAATAGTATATATTTATATAATATAATATAGGGGTTCATTCCCTAGTGCAATGGTTAAGTGGTGGCGTTGTTGAACATGTGGCCACCAGGGTTCAAATCTTCGCTAGGCCATTGTGATCACATGCACTATGCCTTCGCTAATCCAACGTATTCGCAGGCTTTACCTGTAGCATTGAGGTTGTTGATAGCATTCATGCTTGAGGTCCAATGCCTCATGTGAGCTACCATGCTTGCGGAATTGGACTGTTCAATTGCGTTCATGCTGGGGAGGAGGTCCCCCATTTGTGGCCTCCATTCTGGTTCAAACAAAGCTAAAAATCTCAAATTTAACTAATAAA